>JAHZNE010001631.1:0-10547 GCA_027744055.1 Callyntrura sp. NNG-2020
ATTTGCGTCACTACGGACAGCTGAGAGCTTCCCTCTAATTGGTGGCGTGTGGAGAAATGTTTCCGGGAAGACTTTGAACGTGGAAAATGGTAAGTTATCTTTCTATTACAAAATAATTACGAGGTCACCAGCAGCCTTTGCGAAGGTTAACGGAGCGCTGGCAGACTGTACTTGTGTAATTGGCAGAGAACGGAGACTGACGGGTTATGGGAGCGGGAGTATTTGAGCCCAACAGTAATTCCCGCTGTTATGCAATGAGTTTCAAAAATAAAATGGTCCCTTCCCTTTTTCATTCCTGCATTGATGGAACCGTCTCATTTTTCTTGAACCTGTGGAACCGTCGTCCGTGCTACAGGAAACGACTTCGTAGGAGTAGATCAACCATTAGACAGGTAAGTTTTTAAATAATAAAATGTTCATTTTTTTGCGGAATCCAATTTATAATGCAACGTTTCACGTATGTTGCCTACATTTTGTAAATGTGTCTATAAAACGTGATCCATAGCGCTTTAAATTCTTCATAATAATATGTCTTTCAGAGTCGCACTGGGAATGACTGGATGGAATTACGAAATTACGACAGCACAATTGGTAAACCCAAACATCCTTCAAAGAAGCACCGCGTCACAACTTGCTCGTGGAAAAGTGAGAAACACGTTTAATCAAGAATTTTACCTGGGACCTCTGGAAGTTCGCGATGTGGATTGAGCGTTTAAATTGTAGCTATTCATTTTTGCAATTAAATCCAGTCTCTATGTAATGAATGTATCAATTTAACAATTCCAGGTTCATTTTGATAGAAAATCGTCCTAATTTAGAATATAGAAGGTACTTTATTTAAGCATTGCTCTAAATAGTTCCAAATGACGTAATGACATAAAAATTAAGAGATTAACCATGTATTTTGTGTTTATAATATATTTGTGTGCAAATGTGCATAAACAAATTTGGAGGAAGTATACTAATATTGTAATAAGTACACGGAATATATTGACTTCAATAGATTGCAGGTTCATCAATAAAGGTACTATCTGTGGAATTTATAAGCACGTATGTTTACTGGATATGAAAGCTGGCAATATTAATTTGCCTCATCACTAGCTCTTTGTATGACATCATTCCCATGGAATTTTGATGCACTAAAATCAAAGAGTTGTAATCAATAATTTGCCAATATTTTAGTGCAGTAACTACTACTTGGAACAGTAATCATTCTTCCATAAGACATCATGAAGTAAACAAGCTATCCAGTTCATTTGATTGTCTAGGAACCAAATGTTTATTAAATGGACGACCAGAAAGCGCAACTATAAAATCTTAGCTGTCTGTTTATTGCGAGAATTAACGACGATTGTGGCTAACGTCTCACTCGTTTCACTGTACCTGCGTATCATGTCGACGACATATGCTGGGTTTGAAAACCAGTTTGTATGATAAACTAGATTACTTTACTTGAGTTCAAATCCTGTGTCATATACAAAGATATTATCTTTATTCGATTTCTACTTACAAAGGAAACCACACATGGTTTCGTCACTAATCCTGACTGCATGTTATGACTGCTAAAATAATAGTTAAGAAAATGGCCTATCACGTAGTGTCTGTAGTACCAGTCTGTAGGACTGTAGTATCGTTTAGCGTCTTTACTTGCACTGAAAACCAAGGTATCATTACACTCAAAATTGATTGCAAAGTAATATCAGCAGTGTACCGCTTTTTAATGAATAACCTCGGTGGTTCATATTTGTGGTTGAATGTGCCAATTAGGTTCTTGGTGTCGTATTCGTACATTAAAACAAGTATACCTTTATTTGACTCATAATTAAACGAAAAAAAACGGCGTAGCAATAAAGATAAAGTGTAATATAATTAAGACAGCAGGTTTGAAATAAAGGATTGTTACAAACATAAACTATAAGTTACACCTACCTTTATGCTAGATTGTCTAAATTTATGTTCTCCCTCAAATTTAACACAATCTCAGAAAACGTCGGACGGTTATACTCACTTCCATCCCAACAACGTGTCATCAACTCGTACATTTCCTGTGTGCAGTATGAAGGCTGTCTAAGACGATACCCTCCATTTAACAATACCGGGAAATTAACATCCCACTCCATTTCCGGGTATGGTACATCCCCCAGTGTGTATGAACACAGATCTCTGGAGAGATTCTGGGGACATCCAGCGCCAAGGGAGAGGTTCTGTCCCATTTTTAATGTAGCAGCTATACCCGTACAGTCTACGGCTTAATCCAAAATCGGAGATCTTTGCACATTTATTGGTGTCCAGTAAAATGTTCCGGGCAGCTACATCCAAATGCACCAACTGCCGCGGCATATAATATACAATTTATTAGAGATATATGGCCTACCTAAATTTATATAAAAGCCGTAGAAAATGTATAAATAGATGGTACCTCCTTCTCCGCCAAGTATTCCATCCCACTTGCAATTTCCACCGACCACCGAAACAAATCACACGTTAACTCTTTTAGCAGATTATTTTCCAACGCGGCGTCTAGATTAGTCAT
Organism: Callyntrura sp. NNG-2020; assembly: GCA_027744055.1. Classification (NCBI taxonomy): domain Eukaryota; kingdom Metazoa; phylum Arthropoda; class Collembola; order Entomobryomorpha; family Paronellidae; genus Callyntrura; species Callyntrura sp. NNG-2020. The sequence goes on from JAHZNE010001631.1 coordinate 2,534, forward strand.
TTTACCCGACTTGACGTGGTCCTTCCCTAGCGGGATGTTGTGTGCGTAGGTTCGTAAATGTTTCAAGAGGGACCCATTGGAGCACAGCTCTAGAAGGAGGTATACCTCTCCTCGTTTTGCATTTCCTGTAATGGCGCCTACCAATCTGACGATATTTTTATGATCCCCAATGTAGCACAATATTTTGATCTCTGATAACAATCCCACAAAAGCCATTTCATGACCGTACTGATCTCCGTGATTCTTCCTTCTAACGGTTTTAATGGCTACTGGGACTTCCGTTCTATCGCGGCGGACAAGGCTACCCAGAAAAACATTCCCAAATTCTCCTGATCCGAGGGAATGCTTCTCATCTGTTTAAATTAGCACAAATATTTAGGAAAAAACATAATTTAAACGATTACCATTTATTTAAATACAATCGTCTGCAGGTTATACCGAATTTGATAGAAGAACGATTTATCTCAAAACTTTCCTTGTCATAAGGCTGACTATTTGCAAAGGCGGATCCCTTAGTAGCAGCATCACTACTTCGAGTAATAATTTTGGAACCTTTGAAGAATTTTTGAAGATGANTATTAATTTTGGAACCTTTGAAGAATTTTTGAAGATGACGGCTATGCACATAGTATTTCCTCCGATATTTATGCACCAGGTAGGGAGTAACGGCACTGGCTATGATAGCAACCAGCAGAATCGGAATTAAAATGGAGAGGAGGGCACTCCGATACAATGCTTGCTCTATATGGTGGGCATCCTCTATTTTTCCGTGGGTCCTTCTATTGTATAACTTAAGCAGTGCTGGAATTAAAATTGAATAGGACGCTTTAAACAACCTTGCATCTTAATATAGGTCTGGTAGGGTTAAGTGTATCTTACTAGATTTTTTATTGTCGATGACCGTCGTACTACTGTTGCTTAGGACGTTCCATAGCCCACACCGATGTTGTTTGTTAATACAGGAGCTGTTATTGGAGGAGCATTGAAATGTACTCATATCCTTTCCGTGTGTTGATAATTCCAATGCTTTTCCCAGAATCACGGTTCTGCTTTCACTCACTGCCCATTTGTTGACAATATCGTAAAAATATACAAACTCCGTCAACTCCTTTTCGTCAGAGCTGTTTCCCGAACATCCTACAACTACAATGTGGTAGACAGCCTGGGGAGGAGTGAAGTCCCGAAGTTCTGCTTTATGCCTTCCAGTAAAAAATAGCAGATTCCCAACGTCTATATCTACCCGCAAGTTCTGGAAGGTGGCTTGAGCCCCTCTTGATTTTAAATCATCCCAACACACGTACAGCTTATAGACGAAATAGTGCAGCTCTACGTGGAGGGAATTCAGCTTCCATAGTGTCACCATACTTGGGTAAGAGATCAAGCTGGCTAAAAGGCTTCTCATTTTGTCGACAATTTGGGTTTGCTCCTGGCTGGTACTATTCTCGACAGGTTTAAAGTGAGTTTCCGGTTGATGAAATACTTCCGGTATTTTGGAAAAGAGGGTTTCCCTCTTGTCAAAAGTGGTGCCCAGCTTCAGCGGAAGTTTCAGCTAGAATATTAACATATTATGGCAAATTGTAAGTCATGCAGGAAATTACTGTTTAAAATATTGTACGCACCTTTAATTGGTCCACTTTAAACATAATATATTCCCATGTTTTATTTTCAACGGTGAACATGGCATCCTTCAGGGCCAGCAGGAAGGGGAAGTAGTTTTTATCTAAGCATCTGTCTCGATCAATGATCAAAGTATCTACAATCCCGGAGTATTTGACATCACTCAATTTAACCGCCTCAAATACTTGATTCAGTAGAGCTTGGTTGGCTTCATAACTGGAACGACCAATAACCACTTGCAATTTGACCTTGAAAATGACCTTGCTATGATCTCCTATATTTAGCGAGAGATCACCTCCCTTCTGAGAATGGGAGGCAAGTGCCTGAAAATAGTTTTCCAATTTTGGGGAAATATCATTTCCGCCCACTTCTATCATAAACGTTCGAAACTTTTCCTTGACAGGTGCAATCAGTGTGTCATCAATGGAGATCCTCTATACTTAATGACACCCAAGCAAGATCCGTTTCGTAAATACTGGGAAGTCTCAGCCACTCCTCATTTGTGGAGAGTACTTCACCAGCATCCATTTCCCGGACATCATTTAAAAAGTCTACAACAACCACAGTGGGCGTCACTGCTTCACCTTTTGCCCGACGAAAGAAAACCCACTCTTGGGAATACGTTGCCGTTCCGAAATCTACAGTAATGCCATTATGTACCATTAGCGTGACATCCTTTCTAGGACACGTAGACGCTTGTGTAAGACTTGCAGTGAAAAAACTGCGATCTGAGCGCCTATCCGTGGATAATATTACAAAGTTTTGTGGTTCGAATCTCAACTGCCCCATATAGGACGTATTGCAGTTAGCCAGTAAAAATATAAAACCACAGGATAAAGAATGACGGAATTTGCTATTACACAACTGGACGTCTTGTTGTATTACATTAAGGGACTCGGAGTTTAATTTTAGAAACTCGTAGTCAACGACAATAGAAGAGACAGTGCCATTATACAGGGTGTTGACGTGTTTGGTAAGATTTAATATTGTTTCTAAGGTCCTCGTTATATCGCCCTTAGGCTTTACTGATATCCAAATTTGTAGTGGGGTCAACGATATATTCTTGACATGCTGGAGATTCCGCTGAGCAACTAAAGTCAATGTGTCTTCTAAGAATTTCCCTGTCAAAACAATTTTTAATTGTAATTTTCCCATATCTGATAGAAAAAAATTAAGAAGATTTAGAACAATTAAAAAGGTGTGTACCTGATTCTATTTTATTGGCCTCTTTAAACGGCAGCATGAAGCGGTAATACGTGTCGAAAAACGTATCGCCTTTTACCTCGCCAGTGTCATTATTAAGAAACTTAGCCGTGGAGCTTAGAAGACTGCCCAAGTTCTCTGAACTCATCGCCAGGACATGTGGGGAAATAAATAGAGAGTCGTTGGGTAAGGTATCAAAGTGGTTGTTAACATCAGATGCGGATGTTTCCTGAAAAGTCAACATATAGTCTCGTAAATCTCAGCATCACAGCGAATTAAAATAGTTGTTAATACTTACCTTTGTCAAATGTTTTGATGCTGACACATTAAGAATGGAAAGGTACGCAAAGAGAACGATTATAGCTGATAACATTGTTGAAGTTGACTTGGTTCCCATTTTTAATGCACCAAAATACACCAAAGCTATATTCTCTGGTACAATGTATGATTGCAGTTATGTAAAGCGCTACTATTACTTGTAGAAAATCTGGTTGTCCCTCTTTCATTCTTGTGAATCACTGTCAGTGTCAGCCAAAATTCATAAATTGGTTAGTTCAAGTGTAAGTTATGGCACGCTTCCGTCCACCGGAAATTAAACCACAAAAACAAACTTGTAGTGAGACAGGTTCTTCAACAATTTAATAGCGCTTGAGGATGTTTATATTTATATGAAGAACTTTGAAGAAATGTAAAGTGGTGGTTGTATATTAAAGTCAGTTGCCACTAAATGATGTGAAGAATTACTTGACGGCACTTTTATTTTTAGATACACACAATTGTGTAAATATTAGGTGAATTTATAAGAGCTCCATTGTCCTAACATTTATCCATCTAATATTGAAAGAGTCCTGTCAAAGTAATCGTACGGTTGTATATCCGTTAAAAGTACATGCTACAATCGTATTTACTGAGACACCCTATTTTCAAAGTTTGCTTAACACGTTTTATCTTCATTCAACAAAACGGGACCATATATCTGTTGGAAACCGTCAAAAACTTTTTTGTAGATGTAAATTATGGAAGACCGCTTCAAATGACGAATTGTTTGATAATAAAATAGATTTTTGGCGACCTTGCAACGGCCCCAAGTAATAAAAAGTGTGGATCATCATCATCATTTGATTATCATGTCATATCTGTATTTGTATTAATATTTTTAACGTGTATCTTCTGGAATACCATTAATTCCTAGAAGTGTTGGGTTGAGACTTTCAATAAAAGTTAAAAGTCCTCATATTTTATCGTGTGAAAGAATACAAAAGTTTAAAACCTGAAATATAACAGTACGGCCGAGAGAACGATTTAAATAACATGAAATTCTTCAACCAGAAAATGTATTCTGCGAAGTGATTAGTATAGTTACTATTTAGAAGTGAAGCGGTTTGCTTAAACCACAAAGAGCATATGGTCAACATAATATGAAAATATTATTGTTTCTATGAAGTTAAATTTTCCGTGTTATATGGTTTGACATTTGTTTAAAATGTTGTAACAGGCGCGAATTTGTTGATCGATAATTCAACGGACGACACTGTAATTGGATTATCATTAAATAGATTTTTTGTTAGAAAATTTTGATCTTGACAAGTTGACCTCTTGTGCAGTTTTTCCAAAGTTCATAATGCATGCTGGAAACTAAATAAAATATGTTTAAAGACAAAAAAGTAAAAGAATGTTTCCATTCTTCATTTTGCTTGTTTTGTAGACATTCATATCCTAATAAGATATTTATGTTAATATTCTGAAAAAAAATGCGAAATGACAGTAGGGTAAATGAAACCACCAGGCATTTCTGAAGAGATACAAATTATGTGGGACGATCAAAATGTTTTAGAAAAATGTTACTGTAATAAAAATAATTAATATTTAAATTTTTCGTATGGTCCATTAAGAAGTGATCCCTGCACTACTATTAACTATAGTCTAATACTCTGCTGTCATTCCGTAGCTTATACGTATTCACAATTTCAACTCACCTCAGATAAAAATTTCATCTTTTAACTAAATATTGTTAGGCTTACAGGTATATCGACAGTTTTGTAGCCACTATACGTCAACTCACTCAAAGGTTTCTAGCTCGGAAGTTCGACCTAAAAATTTCTAGAAACTATATTAGATGCAGTTCCACCCTACAGTTCCAACATTTTAAACAACCTGTCATTTACTATATTGTTCTAACAGAATAAGCTTTGGTAGGTTTCAGGTTTTCCTGCCTGACTCTTCTGCGGTTAATCGAGTTTGCTTCTGCGGCTACCACACACTATTCATCCTAATATATCAGACAAGAACTCCTTCATATTTGAAAATGTAACCGTCTGAAGTTAGAAACAGAGTATTTCTGTCATTTTGTCGGCTATCGTTAGTTTCAGTTTCCGGGCTAGCTGGAATGTCAACGGTTGTATTACGGCTTACTTATCCCAAACATAAATAATGTCACGATTAGATAACCACTGTTTACCAAAGACATACTTTCATTGGGTTTTAAAAATGTAGTATTTATTTGTTTGTTTACAACGAATACTTCTTTCTTCATAAGAGAAATTAACCGATACAAGAACAAAAGAGGAGTACGGAAAATGTTTTCGTTTTAGTTTAAAATTAAACATTCAAATGGCATCCGCTCTTATTTCTGTGTGTTTTCGAGCAGTTCTTTCCTTTTTCTGCCCATGTTGTAAAAAGAAACATAACATAAAACGAGAAAAAAGGAAAACGGTAAGTACGCATGACGAAAATATTTTTCACTAATATAATGGTACGCATACCATAAATCGGTAAATTGTTCATCACTATGAAAAAAAATATTGTAACGTTGAAGACAACGAGTAAATTTGTCGGAACAAAATGTTCTTAAATTACGCTGCCAAAAATATACTACACGTATCGTTTTTTCTGTCTTTGACAATTTAGAACCGGGCCCTAGGAAATTGGAAGGACCATGAAAAGAATTACAACATCACATTTGGGACTCCAAGACCACCTTCTAACAGCTTCCGTTGTTCATCTAGTGAATGGGGGAGTACTTGTATTTACAATGAGGATTTTCACACAGAAAAGCATATAATAGAAGATATAACGGAGGAGTAGTCCAGCATATTTTAAAAGTTTGAAGGATTTATTTCCATCACATTTATTTCACATCACATCACATCACATCGGCTTCTACGGATGACCATGAGAGAGGGCCGCCATATAAGAATGTCATTTATTATGTCAAGCTGTATCAATTATTGGTCGATGCCTTTTTTAATATTAATAAGAATGTAAACGATGAATGTAATAAACAAACACACGTTTAAATATTTAGGCAACGAATACAATAACATTTATTCAAGGTTATATGTTTTCTTCAGAGGGACAGATGTAAAAATTAAATCAAGTGGTACAACCGGAAATTTTATGTCGTAATATTAGTAAAAGGAACTATGCATATTATTTAGGAATTTATTAGTGGTTGATGTTACGTTAAAAGCTACCCCTAAAATGTAAACACATGGCATTCTTGTGAAAATTTTAAAATTTGACGCATTTTCTTGAAAGCATGTTATTCCTTTTCATTAAATTCTAAGGATGACATCATATTGAACTTACAAGTTGTCAAGGCCCTTAGAACTTTTCCACCACATTTGCTTGGAGAACCGTGTCTGCCTACCTTCATTCGTTCTCTCAAAAATGCCACAAAGCTGATAGCAAGTCCCCCAAGTAGCAGCCATCCCACCCCTTTGATATGTTCCACTTTTAGTTGAATTCCGTCATCCGACTCTACCAAGGCATCATCGACTGTAGACGAAGAAGAAGCTATCGACCGTTCCCATTTTTTTCTCTCTTGCAAAACAAACTGGATATCTTCCACTTTCCAGCGTTCCAGTAAGTTCATCGAAATTGCCACACGAAATCCTTCGTCGAAGATATATTTCAATGGTGACCCCTTGGCGAAGATGAATCCCATTGGGATGTGGAACATGGTCTCCGTCTACATTTTCAAATCCATTTTCAATTCAAATTTTCCCTCTAGAATCCGATATATTTTTGTACAAGTCCAGTTCAATATCCGTCGTCCAACTAATACACGCCTGGTCTGGGTTGTGAAGGGCTCTTTTCATACGTTCCAAATTCGTGTCCAGCTTTACTAGCTTGCTGCTCAGAACCTTTTGCGCGCTAGAACCATCCTTTAACAAGTTGTACGTTATATCTATATTCCAAAGGGAAATCTTCATATCGTTTGCATCTGCCAACTCTACGAACGTTTCTGGGATAGGCCTCGGGACTGGGAACGTTAATAGTGTTACCAGCTTTGATCTGTATGCTGTCGTTATTACTATTCCGAACGCTAACCACAATGCTGATACGAACCGTAGTACCGTCCAGCTACCCAGTTGCCGCTTATCTTGCTCTAATAGTGTGCCACACAGGAACATCACCATGCTCACGTTTTTATTTTTGCTTTTTTGTGCAGGACGATCACCTAGCAGAATAATGAAATGGAACAATATTAAGCAGAATGTGAGTGTAACTATAAAGGCAATCCACACTTCCGGTTTCAAGGGCCAGTAGATAGAGGTCCAAGAATAGAACAATTTAGGTTTCCCCGTAACAAACGCCAAACTTATATACCCCACGGGAAGGGAATAAGAAAAATCTTCAAATCTGCCCACACTTATGACCAATATTGGCCCAAAATCCGTACGCCCATCATAAACGTCCCCCGTAATGCCGCTCCAATTTCCAAATTTTGTCTTTTGCCCAAAGTCCATGTCCGATGATGCCAGGGGTTTTATGGTAACATTATTCCTCTCTTCCAGATACTGTAACAGGTATTTAGTTATTCCTCTCCGGAACTTGGGACTGTCACCCTGATGCACTTTTTCTAGGTACATCTCCGAAAAAAATGTGGCCCTGGTATACGTACTTAAAACCACAGTCTGGCCACTCAAATATGTATAATGCTGGAAAACACTGACTTCATCCGATGGAATATTCTTCATTAAATCAGAATCTTTACAGTAGAGACAGTACGCGTCAATTTGTAATTGTCCGTTTCTCGGGTTTGTGGTAATCACTAGTTTTCTTCTTAAGAGTAAATAAAATGGGTCGTTAAATGTCCTCTCAAGATGGATATTTCTGCCGGTTGAGTCGAAGATAAATGTATCTTCAGTCAAGCGAGTACGAATATACGATGGAATACTAATCAAATTTA
>JAHZNE010001632.1:0-13055 GCA_027744055.1 Callyntrura sp. NNG-2020
TCTGCCTTCTGCTGCTGTTTCTCTCCACATTTTTTTTCGTCGTTTTTCCTCGTTTCCTCAGTCAACTGTATAAACTTCCTTAATGATGAGGCTTTCTAGCTCACTTCATGTCCTATCCTCCATGAAAGCTCCCATGTTCCAGGGATGGTACGACAACGCGAAAGAAGAAAAAATGGTAATATGCACGAAAGAGGAAGTATAAAGTACGTAATAATATTCTTGAACATGACGTTTCTGCGCTATACAAACACAGGAAAAGAAGGAAAAATTATTTTTCGTCTCGTCTTATTAGCTTGACTTCGTCTAATATTTTCTTCTCTCACAATTTTTGAGCAACAAAAAGAATGTCGTCGTCGTCGTGCTGCTGTGCGTTCCAATGCATATCATTGTACACAGAAAGAAAGAAAAAACACGCCTTCCAAAAAAGTTGTGACGTGTCGCGTTGTCGCATATGAGCTTTAATATGCAAACAAAAGATAGTAAAAGTAGAAAGTAGGTGCTATGCTGGTGTCATTATCTATACATGATTGTCATTCATGAAACGCATAAAAGTGCGCTGATATTTATGTAAATCAAGTATTTATTTGAAAAAGACCATTTCCCCTGGCTGTAGTGTTTGTTTTATTTTGAGCTATATGCAGGATACGAGGTAATATAGTATCTTGTGCCGTTGTCTTGCAAGAAATAAAACTTAACCTTGTAACCTGACGGGTTGGTGTGGGTATGTGCAGTGTGTTGTGCACATATGGTTTTTCGTGTCTTTTTTTCTCTTTCAGCTGAATATTTTTATCTTATCGAGAGGAAATCCATAAAAAATGTGGTTTATGTGAGTAGGCACTAGGCAGACACATTTATATTTAGTTTCTCTTCTTCAGAATGAACTCTGCGCTGGTTTGCTGCTCCTGTCATCATCCACTTTATTTGTTATTGTTCCAAATATAATATTTATGGGTTCTTACAATAATGAATGAGAGTTCTAGTTGAAAGAGCCGATAATTTACTATTGCATTGCAACCACATGCCATTGTGTCTTGTGTGTATTTTTAACTGCGGAGATGAATGAAACGTACGAAACACTTTTTCATATTTGGACATGCAAAAAGCGTTCATCGTTCTACATATTTTTTGATGAATGAGTGATTCACTAGCTTTAATACGACGAGAATATGTCATTAATGTTGATTAGGCAAATTTTGTTATTCACCGTTTGCCCTGGCACGACTCTTGTGACAAGATAAATTGTAACTGAATTCAAATGAATTGGTGGTCGGCACAATAGCTACGTGCATAGCGCATAGTTTACGCAGTGTATTATGATCGTGCAGTGATAAAATTGAGTAATTGTTATCGTTGTAAATTAATCAGTCATTAAGTCATATGCTACAAGATAGGAACACAAACATATGTATGATTGAACGCTGCGGCAACCTTGCCCAGAATGGTTTGGGCAAAGATGAAGACAATAACACATAATGCAATAATATGTGTGTGTGTGTGTTGATGTTGATAAATACCGATATCATAATTATTATCTGTTACAATGTCACCATCATAAAGCGATAGTGATGCAGAGTTAAAGCTGATTATTTGACAAAAGAGAAGTGGGTGATAAAAAGAGGCGTGCTGTTGGGAATTAGGGAAGTATTAAGTTCCTGGGATTACTCTCCTGCGATATATTTCACCCTTTTTGCGTGATTAACAATAATAATAATAATGCTGAATACTTTTATTTGTTTTTGTGTAATATTGCGCGGCTGCCTGGACAAATGAAAAGGCGATTGGGTGATTGGGCAATTGGGCTGGGTTGATCATCATTATTACTTTATTGCATTGCAGGCCAGGACCAAATACAAACAAAACATGCAATATCTGCATTGGTGATGACAGTGATAATCAAATTTCAATTGGTTACGACCAGCTAATCTTGTATGGTTTATACATTTTTTCATCTGGTCCTGCCCTTCCGTCAGCTCGCAAATTAATTCATAATTTCTCTCGAGAAATAATTTATTTATCCGATGATTTCAAAAATAGACGAGGATACGAACGGTTAAGATTGAAATTTTGTGAAAATTGACTCAAATTTAGTTCATGTACCGCCGTTGTATTTTAAAGTACACAACTGCCATGTGGCGCTCCCTACGGTCCGACACATAATTTAGAACGCTATTTTGAAGGAATATTTTGCATCATAGCGTCTAGGGAACTTGGTTCCCTAGAACTAGTTGGAGAGGCATGATTATTAAAGTCCATCTTACACTGCAGAAGCAAGCAAATATGTTAAATTGCTGGTCCTACTCCGTAATTCACTACAACTCTATATTTTCTCTAGTGTCGCAGTTGGACAAGTACGGTCGTGTTATACTTTATTTTCGGTGATGATGAGATTAAAGCTTAAAAAGTACTAAAAGAATCTACCCACTCAACTTTCATTATACTACTGCACTGAAATACTGCTGCAGAGAGGAAAAGACCACAGGACGTTTTTCGTAGGAAAAATAAGTATTTTTATTTCCACTATTTTGGCAATGAAAATAGACGGTACGTTTGGCCGTGGAAACTACATTGAACCGCAAAATGGTGGTGTATCATTTGTTTTCCGTTGGGATTACCCGTGTCGTTTTTATAGCTTCCAATATAAGACCAGGTGTGTCTGTCTATGGCCTTTTCGCCTGCTGCCTGGGAGTTTAGGAAATTGGCATTGATGGCAGAAAACAGCGACTGTAAAGGTTTCACCACCATCAACCTTTCTTGTTTATTCCGGAACATCTCTCTCTCTCTCTCTCCCTCGCTATGTGGAGATGGTGACAACTTGTGCATACATGAACACCGTTTTTATCTTATAGCGTTTTATAAGCAAGGGATACCACACGTCTTTCTCCTCTTTCCACCCAAACCGACAGGGAGGATTACGTTCTAAACACTTTAGCTATGTATAAAACGCTATCATGAGAAAAGGGAATAGGCGAGAGAAACAATGTTACTCGATCCCAGTAAAAAACAAATACCCAGACGGGGAAACGAAAAGAGAGGAAAAAAATCATTTCACCAAGCCGAAGCCAGGATACGGTACGACGAAAAGCTACCGCTTCGTGTCTCGTGTGTAATGTACGTACTCTTCTTGCCACTTCCCTGTTACGTCGCACTACTAGGCAACGTTTCCGAGGCTGTGGATGTAGTGAGGAAACTGAAATCGATCAATACATTGGCTTCGCAACAGGAATCCTCCACGAACTTGGAGTATAATCATCACAATGCAATCGTTACATCACACTCGCTACTACGACGACGACGACGATCTCGTTCTACGGACATGACCAGCTACAAAAAATTGGNTCGCAACAGGAATCCTCCACGAACTTGGAGTATAATCATCACAATGCAATCGTTACATCACACTCGCTACTACGACGACGACGACGATCTCGTTCTACGGACATGACCAGCTACAAAAAATTGGAAGACCCCGACGAAAAAATAGCGTACAAATAACCATTTAAGCGCAGGATGATATGCGGGAAGTGGAAGTGGAAACCCTCTGCTATATTTGAAAGATTTCCCCCCTAATAAATTCCACATCTCTGTTACTGCGCTGTGGAGTTTTTGTGTGAAGGTAAATCGAGAAACTGCTGAGCAAGCAGAGAGCTCACACAGGTACATTGTTAGCGGAATTTCGTTTACTGTACACTGTATACACACAGTGTGTAGGGTTCTTAAAGCTTTTAAACCCCGGCTACAAAAGGGTCAATAGTTCTAACGATGAGGACTGATGACTATTATGGAGAGAGAGAGAGAAAAAAAGAAGGAATTTTTGGAAGAGAGTTTCCCATTCTTTTACCTTTATAGTATGTTGTTACGCATACACTGTATCCCAATTACGGTACAGCTTAGCAAGGAACAGAAATGCCCTTTTCTATTTAAAACACACAGCCGACGGGCATTGTATATTTTTAAAACGTCCCTTTTTAAAAATGAAGCCCAAGTTTTTTCTCAATGGGGTTTACATTTTTTTGGTGCTCCCCAATGAAATTGTGCAGGTTTCGACCGTTTATATTTTATTTTTAGGTTTTCTTTGATAAACGCGTTTTCACTTGAGTGAACTGGCTGTTGTTAAGCGAAAACCAGGTAATATTGGTTCGGTTATTGAGCTCATTTTTTTATATAAAAAATTACTTACTTTTGTACTCTACTACCTTTGCGTGTGCTTCTTTTCTGTTTATGAGAAAAAATACTTGGTATCGTTGCGTGAGTGTATGATATGCTGCCTTTGTTCTCTTTTTACTTGTTATTATTGTACGTTGCATGCGTGAGTGCATGCGTGCCCGTTATTTAAAAAGCAGCCAAAACGAGCAACGAGTTTATTGATATAAATGTATATATATCCTTGCACGATGACGATGTGGAGGAGGGGGAGGAAGAGGATGATAATGGTCATATAGTTTCGTCGTGGTGGTGTGTTGTTCACAGTCGAGTAAAGTAAGAGGTAAAAAAGGAAGTTTGTGGGAAGTGAAAAAAAGAGTATTAAGACCCTCGAAAGAACAACCAACAATTTTTCGTTCTCTCAACAAAGTTGTTTTTTATCCTCCATCTCTCTCTCTCTCTTTCTTGCTGTTTGTATCTCTCTTTTGGGTAGACCACGAGAAAGAAAAAAAGGAATTCACGGAGACACAGAGGGAACGAAAAAAAACGTACGATAAATATTCCACCAGAGTTTCTTCGTCTCGACTTCTCGGATAGTACACGTTTAACTTTACAGATTACGACAAAAAACAGTCACGACTTTAAGATTACATGTCTCTCGACTCTCGTCTCTACAACCAATACCGCGTTACGGAACCGAGTTTGTATCGAACCCTACTAAATATTTCCTGAGGCTCGTTCGTACATGCATTCCTTTTTATTACCGATCTTCACACACGTATAGTCTTCGTGGCTTGGAATTCATTTAGGTTCTTCTCCTGTCTTCTTCTTCTTTCATCCTGCCTGTTTGGTTCCTTTAAACCGAAATAGAATTATAGAGTTTTCTCCTCGTTTTGAAACGCTGTTGACATTCCTTTAAAATTTATTGTTGGGTGGACTCACTAAACTTTCCTCCAAGAGGAAACCCTTCCACCACCACACCACCACCACCGTTAAAGCTACAACAACATGCATTCAATTTTTACATCATTATCATGTTCCCCACATTAATCCTCCAAACCTGTAGAGAAGTAGTGGTGGTTGTAGTGGTAATGGGAATGCCAGAGCAGCCAGCACGCCAAGTGGAACTTCGTTACTGGGCATAAGATGAAACGCTTTGCGCATTGTTTTTTTCTCTTGTATTTTTTCAAGGTAACAAAAAACCAAATTACAAAACTCGTCCGTGTGTCACGTCGTCGTGGGACGCTTTTTTTGAGAGTTTCGTGCTTTTTTCTTAAGAGAAAAAGCAATAAACGCACTGCTCAAGTTAGCATTATGTAAGTTCATTCATTTTTTATGAGATCTTTCTTCAGTAATGAGGATGATGCTACAGCTGCCTGAATTTCTTCAATATCGCTTCTTCACATGCAATTTCATCATCATATGTAGTTATGATAGTCATCGTCGTCATCGGTAGAGGAGAGTCGTCACAATAAATTGGTATTACGTTTTAAAAATGCCTTGTCATGTGAGTTATCATCAAGTGAAATGTGTATGTGTGTGAGCGAGCACACACAAACTTTATTAATAAATGATAAAAGTTGAACATTAATTTATCAAAAAGCTTTGCTTGCTCATGCACGTACGTAAATATTCTATACGCTCCTTCCGAGTTTCAACTTCACGTCAGGTACAACAAAAATATTTTTCTTTCGAGCCTTCCTAAAGTTTCACAAGGGACGTTTGTGCTCTGTACTACATACGCACGGCTTTCGTGTAGCTGCAAAATAAATGAGGGAATGAGGAGATAATGTTTTACATTGCATTTTATATACGATTATTTTCATTTTTCTTATAAATTAATGCAGTTGCATGCTCCCTCTGCATGAATGCTGCCGTGTGTAGTCCTTTGCTTTTGCGCTTGTGTTACTTTCCTGGAATGGCTTGCCATGGAATAAGTTGACATGCGACATTTATTTCGGGACGATCCCAGTAGTCTGGGGTAAAAAGAGACCAGCAGAAACATGTCAAAAACATACCTACTTCCATCTCGCATGACAATCATAGCAAATGTGGAAGTAAGGAATTATGTCGATATTTACAGAAAATGTAATTAATTTTTACGGGTCAAACGCGCTATCGATTTTTTTGCTTGGTACACGTTTTCCACCAGGGATATGACTAATATATGAAGCGTATTTCCACGTAGTAGTATTGTTATTGATTTTCCCCCGAAAAATATGGATTTTATGTTGAGGGGAGTGAATGACACTCCTTGGAGTGACGGTGGTAGCCGCGAGCCACTACGAAACAAGCAAATTCCCGCTGTAAAAACTAGTCGACATTTTTTCCTCAGGAAAGAGGCGTACTCCGTGCTCTCTTAATATTATTTTATGGATGTATTTATTATTATTTTATATTGCGCTATTATCACCACATGGCTTGTGCGTTTTCCGCCGTACATTTTGATAGCGTTCGGAGAGGAAATGGAGAGATTAATAATCATTACTACATCGTCATCATCACGATTCATTGTCATATAAAAGGCTGCGTAAATTGGAAATGAAGAAACTGAGACAACATTGAACACATGGCAAACGGCATGCTCGCTTCATTCATGCATTCATTCATTTACAGTTTACACACAGAGCCATGTTTATTTACATGACACTTCAGGCTTCAAAATTTCAACCGAGTAGTGTCCTCCGTTTTTCCTTTCGCTCCTACTTGAGACCTTTAGTTTTTTATGATTATCTATCGTAGTACTCCGCCTGCCTGGGTTGTAAAATAGGTTCATTAATGATAAAAAATGTGGACTAGTTTTATCCATGTCGCTATTTAACTATACATTCTCGTTTCTACGCGTACAAATGTCCGTGTGTCATGTGGAAGTACGTGCTTGCTTGTCAGTACGGCCATAATCGTGGACCTTGTCATTTTTATTTCCTTTCCAGCCTAAAACACCATCCGGTCACAGGAGATGCTAGTGATGATGACAATGATGCAGCGCACCATCATCATCATCGTTCTCTTTCTGTCGTCCTCCAAGTTTTATCGCATTACATATTATGTATAGGAAACTGTCTAGTATAGTAGTGGCATGACCTTTTTCCTCTTGCTGCTTGCAAAGATACGTGCCAACCTTAAACGTGATTCTGGAGAAATAAAATCTCTGCAGACCGTGTTCTACTAGGCTGGCACTTGGGACCAATGATCGAAGAAAACAAGTTTTCAATTTGCTTTAAATCGATAATGATGCAGATACAGAGTAAATTACGAGAGAACACTCAAGAATACTGAGTGTCACGATCTCCTCTGGAATCATCGTCTCTGTGGTCCAGCGAGAGCAAGTCGCATTCACATGTACGCTGCTGCTATGTGAGGATGGATGATGTGGGCAGCTTTCTTCGCTCACGCTGCAGCAACAACACTAAAACCGTAAAGCATATAGACTACAAACACACCAGACTATTCTTGAATTTAGATACACTGCCATGTACGTGGATGTCATTGAATGACAACAAGGCAACATTTTAATTTCGAGTAAAGATTTTCCGTGTAGAAGCATTACATCATTACATTACATTATTTACTACCGTGAATTTAGCTCCGCTTGGCTTGGTAGTCGCTGCTGTAAACATGTTTTATTTACGTCAAAGGTCACGCTTCTCTGAGATATGCTCTAGAACTTAGGATGATGACGATGGTCCCCACCGTGTTTGTGGTAGTGGAACTGGCCGTAGGCTTGGCCATTTTGTGCTGGACAAGTGAAAGAAAAGGATAAAAAAGGACACACAACTGGTTTAGCGGCTTTTTGATCGCCGTGATGGACTGACATGGTCTGCACTGTGGGTTGGGTAGTGCTGTGGAAGGAAAAAAACAGACCAAAAACTACGATCGTGATGATATGATGGTTAATAATAGAAAACGTATTTTCAGCTAGAACCAGTTTCTAGTATGGTACCACACCAGGCCGTGGCCAGCAGCAGGAGCAGCAACATCGTCATATATTATTTCGAAGAGCTATCCCCATCAAATTATTCCATACCATGTTTGATCGCTATTAATTCAGGGAAAATAAAAATGTCGGTACCTATATATAGATACCTATAGCTGATAATCTGCCCTCGTACTTTGCACTAAAAAATTTCCACATGCTATACCCTCTCTCAATCTGGATTATGCAATATATGCAATGTTCGTTTCTGCTCAGCTTATCACAAAGTAACATAACAACAGCAGCAGCACCGAGAACCGGTCGATACGATGACGGTCGAGGCACTGGTGGTGGCATGGTGTTTCAGCCGCTGGTAATTATATACTCTGTATAGCGACGACCTACCATTCATCTCCTTTCAGGAGTGATTCTGATTCCATTCGACTCCCAACAACTGGACACACATTAGTACTTGTGGCAATGGCGAGGAAACACGCACACATGACACAAGTTTTACAAGTCTAATATTCATCCATGAAGCCCGTTTCTGGCCTAGTTGGATCATGACTTTTAAAAGGTTAAGCAAAAAATCGAAACGTGATAAGGCTATATATTTTTTTCTCTCCTTGTCTCTATCCCGCTTGTTGTGAATGTGACTCATTCCATTAGGGTTGGTGGACGACGACTCGGCATGTCCTGCTGTTTTTTGTTAATACTCACTCGTTGTTTGGTTTTTTCTTCGATTAAACTGATTATGCCATCAGCAGCAGTCGTGCATAGGGAATTCCACTTGGCAGGGCAGTTAGTTTTTGCGGCTGATACGTACCGTACCACGTTTCAGTGCGAAAAAGGAGGAAAAACAAGTTCGTTCGGTTTTTATAATATGGCTCCAAATTTATTGAGGTAGGTAGGGAGCTGGGTTTACTCTAGCTCTGGTCTGGTTCTTCTGGTATCGTGTGATAATAATCAGCAAGCGGAGAGAGAATTGCGACGACGATGATGATGATGATGATAATGATGTTTATGTTGGTAACTATTTGCGTATGAGACACTTAAGCCATTTCAAGTGGTGTTGGTGTATTTATTTTTCAACATAGAAAAACTTACGTTTGTAGCATCACCACCACACGGTATCTGGTTTTCCGCCAGGGAAAACACATTACATTAGCATTAGTCGGTATTTCAAAACAAGTCTGTTCATCATCGCCCATTTCTACGTTTGCCATTCTGGTATAATTCTGCAATTGCCAGTTTAGGTACGGGTACGAACGCCGCACGGACGGACGTATAAAATTTTAAGAGAAGGGAAGATTAAGCATTTTCGTTTTAAAAATCAATTTACATTTCACGTTTTTCACAGTCTGTCAAATTATTGAGCAGAAGAGTACGATGGCGGTGATGTGGCAAAACAAAGCAGAATGAAAAGTTGTTATCGTCTTCGCAATTCAAACGCTGCCTAAATATGCACAAAGTACTTGAATGTTGAATGAAAGCAGGTAATTATTTTGGCAGTATGGGAAGATTATTGCCGATGGTAGGTTGTTAATGTTTTTCTCGAAAATACTTTGTGTGTGTGTGTGCACACAAAAAAAAATTAATAAAATTCACGTACAAACTTTTTGTGCATTTTTTTGTCAACCAACTCAAATGTGCATAGTCATTGCATAAGTAACACAAACACAATACCGTATTAGCAGGTGAATAGAGACGTAAATGTATGAAAATAATATGGAATAGAGAGCGCATGCATAATGCATATGTAAATTCAGTTCGTAAAATTGCCTGGGTTTACTACCTATCTACAACCTACCCTACCTGTTTACTAGTGCGGTTGTCATAATTATATTGAACGTTTTTTCCTTCCTCGATAGTCCTCTTTATATTTTTGCCGTTGGTCATCCCCGTCATCATCACGTGCTTCATAAATGTGCGCATATTTGTCCCTAAAATACTCCCTTCCTGATTATTAAGAAATGAACAAACTAATGGAGGGAGGCAGGTTTTTGTAGCTATTATTAGGCATCTATATTATTATTGCATGTACCCATTTCACTTGTAAAGCCTGACAAAAGAGGCTTTTACAGGCATGACTGCATACTGCATGCATAATATATAAGCATATTAATCTGTAAGTACTGCGTTTCAGCAGTGAAAAAATACCCCGGTCAAAACTGGTCATTGCTAGAAAAACCAAAGTTAGAATGGGAGATGAGGGGTATAGAACAGGAGAGAAATATGTATTTAGGGACTGTGCTTTGAGCCATGGCGATGATGGTACAATGGTCGTACTGGGTACTAACTAACTAACCTGTAAGTACAAGGTACAACAAAGTGTGCTGCTTCGCATGAATGACTATAATAATCTTCATGGTATATTGTAAGACAAACATGGCGCAGGATTTTATCGAAAGGAAAGAACCGAAAATAAAAATAAACTGTTAAAGCTACTGTTTATTATGGCATTGGTACCACTGAGGTAGTAGTGGTGTTGCCAGTGCTGTTATGTATGCACAGTAAAAGGGTAAATAATAGTAAACTGGGTTGGCGTCCAGCTGTAAAAAAGGCTGGAAGACGAGGTTATTCTTACACCGTTGCAGTTACGACGACCATAATACCACTTTTGTGCTGGGTCGGTGTGAAAACTTTCCTGAGGATTTTAATGTGTACGTAACAGTGTGCACTTGCTCAATGAGGATGATAATCGTGTACTGCTGGGTACACGTCTCTCCCGACGATGTAATTTGAGTCTTATTATTATGGTAAAGAGGGGATAGATTAGAGTGCGAGTGTAGCACCAGCAGCACCACTATATTTAGGGACTTCTGGGTATTTCAGGTACTTTTTTGTAGTGTCGATGAATACAATATGCTGGTCTGGCCGGTGGGAAAACTGCTGTGTAGTTGG
This sequence comes from Callyntrura sp. NNG-2020, assembly GCA_027744055.1. NCBI lineage: Eukaryota > Metazoa > Arthropoda > Collembola > Entomobryomorpha > Paronellidae > Callyntrura > Callyntrura sp. NNG-2020. The sequence goes on from JAHZNE010001632.1 coordinate 10,961, forward strand.
TCTGTTTTCTGATGTTACACGTTGTTGTCAGCTGCATACAAAACCACTGTAACAAAACAACATTTATCCCTACCACGCTTGACAAAGCTGAGAAAATAATGAAATGATAATGAGCTGAAAGTAAAGATACGAAGGAAAGGGGTGAATTTACTACAGAAATACAGAACAGGAAAGGAAGAGTGCGCGAAGAGTAGTTGTACCGGTTGTTGTTGTTGTTGTTGTTGTTTTCGTAGATGAACTTGACCATAGGCAGTCAGTCAGGCCAGACCAGCAGCAGCAGCAAAAAATGGGGGAACAGGTATACGCTTTCTTTCTGCTTTCTGGCGATTCACCATTCCCCACGATGATGATGATGATGTTAATGGTAGGTAGGTAGTAGTGTTAAAGTGTGAAATCTTTGTACAATCGATGTGTAAACAGTAAACACGAAAAGTAAGCAAATAATGCAACGAAAACAAGCTGCATTTATCTGCAATCAGAGAGCTGTGTTACTACCTTGCTGCTGCTTATTTATTTGTGCATGCAAATGGATTGACACTCCCACTATTACATTACTCCCACTGAGCACACCACCTCAGGAAAACAATGCATGAATACAAATAATAGTTTTATTAGGAAAGATGGATCGATATAATCGAAAAACCCACCAAACCAGCAGTAGTAGTAGTTGTACTAGTAAAAGAAGTGTGGTTGACCATAAAAAACGTCACAGGAAAAACAGCTTATTATTTGAGCTGTACGTAAACAAAATTCTCGATAGTCCTCCTACCATTATTATTGTATCTGCGTGTAGTAACATGTAACAACGTTAATATTATAGGACGTGTTCTCCATCTATGCGTGTATTGAGTATTGAGCCGGTGAAGAGCATTGCATAAAATATGATAGTTTAATAATTGCATTGAAATCAATATTATTCTGTATTTATGAGTAGTACTGTTTGATTGGGGAGCGATGCCAATGGCGAGAGAGGAGCCACACATTTTAAAAGCTTCTTTAACCAATGCAGACATTTCTATCGACAGAGACGATGCACACGTACAGCTATAAATAAAACTACTTGTTAAAATAAGGAGAAAATGTTATTTACACAAAAAAGAGAAAAAAGTAATGCTTTTGGCACATTATTGTAGGCTCGTATAACACATGTGTATACATGAACAAAACACTTGTTTTTGAAGAAATCATAAAAAATGGATGGGGCTACGAGAAGAAATGAACTTTTTGTAGTAAATGCGGTAGTAAAATTATGGATTTATGGATTGCGCACTTTTCAGATCACTGTATTGGGTAACATTGTTGTATATTTTAAAGCCTATTCGTGTACGTAAAATGCTGTTTTTTTTGCAGCTTTGCTTGCGATGTTTACTTTTATGCTACATATCCAAACTAGCAATGTGCTGGCTACATGTGTTCCGTACATACAATGTTGTGGAATTTTACAAATCAATAATATTTACACATTTGATTATTATCAATTTAGCTGATAAATCAAAATATACCTAGTCAAACTGTCTACCGTACTACAATGTATACCCAATTTTATAGTAATAATGTGCTTACTTGTGCTACCTTCATAATATCCTATATGGTAGTTTCGGTTCCAATGAAAATCAGATGTGTAAATTCTTACCAAGCCAGAAAACAGGTTTCATTGTGTTGTGAACCGAGTAAAAAAGCTTCTAATTTTTTTTAGGATAAATACACTATGTATTGCATTGTTGACGTTCCAAAATAACGTCACAATCACAATTTCAGCCGATAGTAATTTATCAATTTTTAACTCACTTCCTACAACAAAAAGTTTACTACTCATTGTGGGAATACTTCAGAGCCAAGTTGAGAAAATGTTCATTTTTCGTATTGTTTCGTTCCCAGTGAACACGCTAGTTTTGATTGATAGACCTACAAACCCTGAAGCAATTTGATTGTTGTTACCTTTTTACGAACATCTTATGTGTGGTCATGTCCGTCAGTCAGCCAACCGTGCGTAATATCATAGAGATACAATCAAAAATTCTCTCATTTTAAGGATTTTAAGGGAAATATATAGAAAAAAATCTGTGCACTTCATGAATTTGCCCACGATAATGCT
>JAHZNE010001633.1:0-10689 GCA_027744055.1 Callyntrura sp. NNG-2020
ATAAAGTGATAATAAGAAAACTTGTTTGCATACGTGTAAATTCTTTTTGGTCAATCACCAAAAAACACAAGTCGGCAACACCACAACTGTGAGTTATGAAAGAATTTACACGCATGCTTATTTGGGAGTTCCCAGATAAATATAACATTTGCTCGCAAGTCACAAGATGTGTTGTCTGTAATAATGTATACCTTCTTGGTATTCCCTTTGACGTGTTTGCTATTTATACAAAGTATGCATTGTTTAGGAATGTTTGAGTACCTAAGTAGCATCAAATAACTGCTCAAGAAAGTTTTGAAGCTGAACACATCATCCACAGACCATTTTTCAGGAGCTTTGCCAAACAATGCCATTCCCAAAATGGCATAAATGAACGTTATCAGTGCTAGCAATGCACCAATGTTAAACAAAGCTGGAAGGGAAATGGTTAATGCGAAAAGTAATTTCCGCAAACCTTGTGCAGCTTTTATGGAACGTAAAATCCTGCCAATTCGGAAAATTCGAACCATTCTTAGCATGGGTGGTGGAACAGGCATAGTCGCAGTCAGATCTTGAGTCAGAAAAACGTCCATGAAGCTAGCTAAAACCAAAATTAAGTCATAAACATTCCAGGGAACGGTGAAGAAAAAACAGCCAAGTCCTAAAATCTTGATGATGGCCTCTGTGAAATCAAAATGGATAAAAATCAATAAAGTATTCACTGAGTTATGGATGAAATTAAATTTATAAAGCTATTACGAGTACGAAAAAAACATTAAACTTACCAAGTGCATATATGGTAGTAAAAAATGCTTTGCTTGCAGCCAATATATGTATTTCCATCTTTAAAACATCTACACTCTCGAATGCTTCTACCGCCATGTTTAGAAATATCATGATATAGATGAACACCTCCAGATTTCTACTTAGCGTAATAAGAATGTAATGAATGAAATTATGTTGATTATTATATCCAAATGGAAATATAAAATATGTGTGATATGCCAATAAATAAAAAGTCTGAACGCGACGAACAATTTGAAACAACGACAGATAAGCGTCAAACACGTTGTCGAAATTAGACGCAGTATTAATCCAAGAGTAATCATGAGTATGGGACTTGGCACAACAAACGTCTTTGTTAGGAGCGGCTCTAGGATCAATATTTTCACCCTCGTTGTCTACACATCGGTAAAACTGTCCTTTGAAGAACTGTACAGCCATGATGGAAAATATCAGCCAAAAGAGAAGGCGCACCAGGAGCACATTAAAAATTGCAGGAATTGCATGCATCAAAGCATTCACCACAATTTTCATACCATGCCACCGGGAAATAGCGCGGAGAGGTCGGAGAGGTCTAAGTGTTCGGAAAGCCTTCAACGCTCCAAGGTTAGTAGCCGTTCCAGTTCTTGACACGGTGTTGAGAGAACATGCGTCCAGAGTTATATCAAAATAAAACGATATCAAACTGACAAGAGACGATAAACCCATCGAGTAACGTCCAAAAGCTTGTAAAATACCCCCAAAGTCCAATAGCAAACCACTTTAATACCATTTCCGTAAAGAATATTCCGGTAAATACAAAGTTAAGTATGCAAAGAGATCGTTTCATGGTTGGGTTGTGTTCCAGGTGAACGTCCTCAAAACAGAGGGTGAGACTGGAGGCAAAAATCAGGAACAATATAGTATACTCAAAAAAGGGGTGACTGACAATTGTTACGCTAAAGCCACGGCACTTGTCCCAGCAATTTTCTCGTCCTGAACCCTTTCGATCAGTAATCAAACCGTGTCGCCGCCGACATGGACAATATCTTGACGTCCACATCTTTTCTGGAAAACAATCTCCAGCAACATTCAGTTCTTCAGATGCTTGACTGCTATCTGGTGTGGTCTGATAGAAATAACATTTTTGCAAATTATTACCCAAATGGTGTAAATATGGTTAATTAAATTTGCTGTATTTATAAATGCCACCTCATGCTGCAACCCGTAAATACTGTTGCTTCTTATTCCGGGATTTTTTAAAAACAATCTGTTTGATAGCTGAACACTCTTTCGTTTAATCTTATTTTCAGCACGTGCTATGGCTATTTCAGCTATCTGAATCCTACGCTTTAATATAACTTTATATACAATCTTTTTGAAGCGGTTCTTCGCAGGAGACTCTTGAGAGCTGTGAAGTGAAATTTTCTTAAATACTGAACGTTCCCGATGTTCCCTTTGAGTTCCTTCAAGTTGCTATTATTATACAAAAAACTGAGCTTTACAATTAAGTTTTTACACAAGAAATGGACACATTTTAGAAACAACTGTGTTAATGCTGATTGCTTATAAATTAAAATTGATTTGGTTTACACTTACATCGGTACTGCTCCCTCCTGCAGAAAATAGTTGCTGTTCTTCTGTTTCATCTTCATCTTCCTTTTTCAACATTAGTCCGACAATATTCTTTAAATTTTCGGCCCGTCCACTAGCTTCCAACTCTTTCTGTTAGAAGAACACAGTTTTCAATTAAAAATTTTGATGGGTTTTGAGCCGAGGTGATGGTGGATTTCAGGTTTCCAGTATTCAAACCAATTGTGGGTTTCAGACTAGCTGGGGCTTCGGAGTGCTAAGTTGAACTTGCGAAATCCTAACCAGTTATAGGCTTAGTCAACTCTATTTCATTAAGACAACTCACCTCTCTCTGTGCATTCAATTCTTCAGTATCAAAACTATTGAGTAGTAGAGCCAAGAATAAATTGAAAACTATGAAATTTCCCACAATGAGTATAGGCAGGAAAATAGAAAAGCATTTGAAGTATGCCTGCAAACCGATAATTTTGAATTAACAATAACTGCACCATTGTTTGTATTGGTAAATAATTTTCTCGGCACAAACTCACGAGATAAGCATTTCCTTGTTTGTCTTCAACATAAAACGATTGAGCTTTAAGACAATCCCAAAGTGGCTCGATCCATTCCCCACATAAAACACGAAAAACCATCATAAAAGCGTACCAAAAGTGTTTCCAATTCCACCTGCAAAATGAACATGAACGTCGACGTACCCACATAAAACACGAAAAACCATCATAAAAGCGTACCAAAAGTGTTTCCAATTCCACCTGCAAAATGAAGGTCAAAAGATATTGCTTATGAACAATTTGCTTACGTCATTTTTTAGATTAAAAGCGTGTGGCCCTTACCTCGGGAATTTCAGCGGATTTTCTTCTGCATCAAACGCTCCGGGATTGTACTGTTCACCAACAATTTGCATACCCATTACGGCAAAGATGTAAATCACAATTAAAAGCAAACATGTAAGATTACCAAGAATTTCAACGGATTTTCTTCTGCATCAAACGCTCCGGGATTGTACTGTTCACCAACAATTTGCATACCCATTACGGCAAAGATGTAAATCACAATTAAAAGCAAACATGTAAGATTACCAAGATCCCCGAATGAAGCAAAAATGATGTTCAGCAGCACTTTCATGGTTATCCAACTTTGAGCCAGCTTGAAAACCCGAAGCTATTAATCACATTTAAAATTATAATGATAATTTTCCCAGTGATCAAGGAACTCGCCGTCCCTAGTGTGTCTGTTTTACACCTACCAATCTCATGCTACGTAAAACACTCAGACCTCTACTTCCATGACTGGCGCCACTATCCGCCAGCGCTAGATCTACGTAGCTGATTATTACAATGATCATATCAAATATGTTCCAGCCGCTACGAAAATATTCACTTTGTAATGCCATAATCTTCAAAGAGGCATTCAGCCGTGAAAACTGCCATGAAAATCTATAACATTGAAATTGTTTTCTTAATTGCCTCCTTCGCCTTAATAAAATATCCAAACAAGTACACATGTTTGCGGGAAACAATAATTTTTAATCGTATTCAAGTGACTTACATGATTAGTCAGTTTGAGCATCTCTTCAAATAAAGGGCTAGCGCCATGATGTTCCATTGCCAAACAAAGAGTATTAAGAATTATACAAACTGTGATGACAGTTTCGAAAGATTTGTGGCACTTACATGATTAGTCAGTTTGAGAATCTCTTCAAATAAAGGGCTAGCGCCATGATGTTCCATTGCCAAACAAAGAGTATTAAGAATTATACAAACTGTGATGACAGTTTCGAAGGATTTGTGGCTCACAACGGGACTCATAAACCTTTTCAAACAAGTAGACGTCTTTGCTTTGAAGTTTGCCATGGGTGGTTGAGCTGAATCATGTGTACAGGGGCAAGTTTTGAAGTTTAAATGTGACTATAAAACCAACTCAAATAATAAGTAAATCAAAGTGTAAATATTTTTCAGTATTCTTTTGTTACGGGGAAAATTTTGTGTCGTGTCAATTTCTGCCTCTGAATCAACAGATCCCTTTCGATCGCTAACGGTTAGGTCATCGCCTCCCTTTTTCGTGCTAACATTAATAATATCTCCATCGTTTACTGGAGCCGGAGGGACGGTCATTGTGATTGTTTGCTTAGATGGTGATGTAACTAATAGTTTGTCATCTGCATCTTGTAGAGCCATACGCATCCCCATTAGCTGGAGGATGGTTTCATCCAAATGCATATTATCTCGTTCCCCATCTTCACTTCGTCGGTCGCCGTACTCATTTTTTATTTTGTTTACTAGCATCTCTCTTTCCGACTTGGTTCGTCGTTTGTGGTATGTCATCTTGCAAATATTTAATTTGGACAGATCGTCAAAACTGAAGTTGGATTGCCGTCGATTCAGTCCCAATCGTTGCTCAGGTGTGATTGGACCTTGATCTTGGAGCTGAGCTTCATTTTCAAAACTCATCGTCACTACGGCCAGTAGTAAATTCAAGAGATAGTAGGATCCCATGAAAATAATTATGACGAAAAATAATAGACTCCAAACTCCAGTGGTGGATACAACCAAGTCATACACTCTTTCCCAGTAATCCGCAGTAATTAGCTGAAGGCAGGTTAACATAGATGCAAAGAAGTTATCAAAAGATGTCCAACCATTGTCAGGATTGCTACCCAACTGACCGATGCAGGTATACCCTTCGCCACATAGTCTTGTATACGAATCATTGCCGCATTGTGTCGGTTCATTTTCTGGAAAGTCTCGCCGTTTCCAATGTTTCCAATCCGTGACCCAACTGGTCCACTCTTTATCCCTTTTATCAATGTCAGGCTCGTTTATTTCTGTATTGATTCTATTGTCAGGATCCACTGGCCCGCCCTTGTTGACCACACACTTGCGCCGAAGATTTCCTTGAAACAGTTCCAACGCAAACAGGGAAAATATCAGAAGACAGNGGAGAACTTGGTCGTCAGATATTGAGAACATGTGGAAGATTTTGCAGGCATGACACTTGCGCCGAAGATTTCCTTGAAACAGTTCCAACGCAAACAGGGAAAATATCAGAAGACAGGTAAAGATCAAAGTCATCACTTCTAATAAATGCACCACGGAACTGATTAAAGCGGGAAGGATTGAAATGGTTTTCACGGCTCGAAGAACTCGAAATGACTACTACCAGCGGAGCAGTCTACAGGGGTAGACACATTTGCCTAACAACAAAAATTATTTGTTTATTTTGTTATTTTCATATTCAGAAGTTGATACATCTCCAAAAATAAGATCCCTTAGAATCGTAGCGTATCCAGATGCGACTACTATCAAGTCGAGGATATTCCACCGATTTCGCAAGTATGAGAATTTATTCATTACCAAACCTTTTGATATGATATGAATCAGTTCCATAGTATAAATTCTCAAGAACCCGTACTCAATCCTATCAGTATAGTAATCATACTCCGGTTCCACTTTTTTATCTTTTGACCCAGGCTCAAACTGGTTAGTGATCATGGCAAGCGTAAAACAGTTGGAAAGAATGGTCGCAATTATGAGGATATCGAACCAACGATGTGTCGTGATGTAAATTGCAAACTTCCGAACAGGGTTTAAAGGACCCATAAGAAATAAAGATTTGGAACAGGAAAAGCGGTAAATGAAATTCCGGTCCATCTTTTTAAATATAACACAAAATGTCTATAAAAAAGTTATCCATTGTCAACTGGAAATGAAATATTGTACGTCAGAAAAAAATAAAAAAGTCAACAATTGTACATCTTCGAAAATAAGTGGATCCACTTCTTCGACTGGTTTCCCAAACCAGCTTTCATTCATCATGGGCATATCCAAGTCCTTATTGGGCTTGAGGAGTGGGTGTGTCACTCTTTCTGTCACTCTGGGCAAATTAGCACCCTCTTCGGCCCCATCTAGTTCTGTATTATTCTCCATGCTATGAAAGTGTTCCTATACTACACTCGCAAAAAGGAACTCCTCAAAAGGCGTAAGGGTTAGGGGGATGCTGCAAACTAGAGCTAGAAAAACATATATATATTGAATTGGAACACTCGTTTTACGCTAACAGTGTTTGAGGTTAAAAAGTTAACAATTCAATGAATTGAAATGCATGGAGAATTGCTGGAAAGTTGAGTAAATCAGACAATGATATTTAAAAGGTGATATAAATGTAGAAAGCATGTGATGCTATAATCGTCCAAAATTTACTTGTTTACCTCGGGCCCTTATTACCATGTAATTTTTTTGGCGTTCCACGCAGTAGTAACCCCTTGTTTTTGTCCGAAAAAAAATTATAAATAGAAATCTCTTCAAAGAAATTATGTCTGTTACGTTGGAGTGTGTTGCTATCATGGATACAAGAGCCCTTGCATAATAAACTAAATGAGGACGAGGTTTTTTGTTTTTTTTCTCAAGGGCTTTCTGTCTATTCTATATTGAATTGGGACACTCGTTTTACGCTAACAGTGTTTGAGGTTAAAAGTTAACAATTCAATGAATTGAAATGCATTGTGAATTGCTGGAAAGTTGAGTAAATCAGAGGGTGGACGTCTTGTGTCATCCAAAACGTTTACAGAGCTGAAATAAAAATTGAAGCTGAGCTGATTTGTTACAAGTGGAAATTTATCGTCATGACGTGAAGTCGGAGGGAACCAGTAGCGAAAAAGTGAAATTGACGCTTTTTCGTGATTTTTGGCGTTGAACATTTGATTGACAACGTAATATTATGTATAATTTTACATAAACCACACCAATAGGAATGGTCAACAAGATGTAATAAAAAATAATTGTGCATGAAGTTTGAAGTCAGTACATTTATGGGACCCGAAATAATTAAATTAAAAAACAAAATATTTTGACTGCTATCTTCTTTGGGATGTAAAAAGGATTGTATTTTAGAGCACATGAGCATGNAAATATTTTGACTGCTATCTTCTTTGGGATGTAAAAAGGATTGCATTTTAGAGCACATGAGCAAGTGCATGTAAGCACGGAACTATTGATCGTAGCCAAATCAATCTTAGCACAGAGACAGCCTTTCCGTGGGGATTAATCTGGGATGGGTAAATGGGGATTGTAACGGGGACCGTTCTGCGAAGCAGGTTACCCCAATCCTTAACCGCTTAAATATAACTTTGGACAGTGACATCGTATCGACTTCAAACAGCATTTTTTGAAATCAGCAACTCTTATTACACAATAATTATTTGGCAGTATATCATTAAAAAACACGGTTTGGCATATAAAGGTGAAGATGATGACACTTTGACCAAATCTCCTATTTACCACCATGCAAACTTTGATCTCGAACTTCAAATGCCGATAACTTTTGCAAATAAACAGAATCAACGAGTACCATGAGGTACCTTTCACTTCTTCAACTATCATGAAGAACTGCTGTGAAGAAAACTCAATTATTACCCTGCATAAAAACTTGGAAGGGGAAAGTACCTAATCAATTCTTGGTCCATTGGGTACGAATTACACGCAGTACCTATGTCGAAGTGGAAACATTTAAGTATATGTAGTATGTAGGTATACGTATATTTGTTGGTAACAATGTCATTCACTAACCATGGTAAAGGTGGAGAGTGGTGTCCAGTCGGGGTATAAAAGGATGGCTCCTCCCCACCAAGGGCATGCAGTCTTCCTCAGAATTTCAAAGAGCAAACAACTCCTCCAACAACAATTTGGATCTTGAACCTCTCCTCTGCTGAACAGCTGCCACCAGCCACAATAAACGACACTCACCCACCATGGACATTCAACATGGGTTCCAATCTTCCTCCTCTTCTACCTCCGGATACGGAACTCAGTCAAACAGCCCTTTTGATGTGGACTCATTACCCCGGACATCGAGCTTTCCACAGAACCTGCTCCAGCCACCATCACCAACTTCGTTGTCATGGGACACTTGGACCAAGGTACTGGAAGAAGACACAGATGCCAGATGCTGCAACCTTACCAATCCAACCTGGAGAGATCAACTGGAGGAATTGCCCATAACTGTAACCGACAAATCTACCTCTACACCACAATTGGATTTCTCCGCTGTACTTCCGGCCAAACACTTTGATCCTGTACCAACATTGTTCTCGCTGAGATACTATTCACAACCTGGAGGATTCAAGGCGATCGTCACCATGGATGTAGAGCAAATTGGACCAGACGACCAACCCCATCATCCCCTTGACGTGACGAAAAATGGCATTTTTATGAGGAAGCCGTGGGGAATGGCTAGCAACACACGCACAGAACAGGTAAATAAGCATAGCAATGACTGCATGTTAGTTGATGGGTGTTTTGAGCTCGTTTGACATTTAACACTGTGCTGTAGGTACTATTATTACTGTTATTATTACTGTATTATTATTATTATTATATTATTCTGTTCCGCAGGTATACGTCACTGACCGGGAGTACCACGTGGTGTTAGTGTTTGGACCAGATGGAGAATACCAAGGGAAAATTGGAGGACATGGAAAGGAAGCCGGACAATTCAACCGACCTACTGGACTTGCCTATGACGCTGTCAACAATCGTCTATTCATCGTGGATAAGGACAATCATCGGATTCAGGTCTTTTGCGGCACCACTCACCAATTTCTCTTCACTTTCGGGAAATGCGGCCGTAAGGCAGTGCAGTTTCGGTTTCCATGGGAAATCACCGTGTCAAAGGATGGATATCGTGTCGCCGTCACCGACTCCAGGAATAGTCGAATCCAGCTCTTCACCTCGGATGGCGCTTATTTACGTCAGCACCGCTTTGATGATGCACCGGAAATGCCCGGACGTCGACCACCCACAGCTTACCCACGAGGATTGGTGTTTGATAAATCTGGTAAGTTCCCTTCTATTAAAAACTAACCAACTGATTTATTAATTACCTTTTATTTACTTGAATTAACTTTTATATATTAATATACTCTTGTAGACCGTTTCCTGTACGTGACAGACTTCAGCTCACATATCATTTACCGAATGGACACCATCGCCTGGCGCAGTACCACAATTGTGGATAAACTTTTTGGTCCCTCTGGAATCGACATTGACGCCGCTGGAAACTTGCTCGTCTGTGACACAAGGAACCACCAAGTCAAGATTTTTGGCCCAGATGGACAATCGCTTGGATATCTGGATCGCGTTGGAGACATCAAATTTGATCTACCGTTGGAAATTAGTGTCATGCCATCTGGACACGTTGCCGTATTGGACTTGAATGGACGCGTTCGTCTTTTCTAATTATCATTTTAACTTTATTCAACTTTTTCATTTTTTGTTCATTTTTGTATTTATTATGTAACTAGTCATTCCGTTTTTAACTTTTGTACAACATAACTGTGATCTGTGATATTACTTTTGTAAATTGATCTTGTATTATCAAACAATGTGATGTAAATATTTGTATTGACTTTTAAACTTTTATAGTCGTTTCATTTTCCCATAACTTCCATTTTCTCGACACGTTCCTTATCCGTTGCTTACTAGCACTAGGTACTTTACCTTTAACTTATGCTTGTATTATGTTGACACCTTCACCTCCTGTGATTCTTGGTGTATGCAATTTTCGTTCGTTCAATTCGTATGAGGTTTCGATATCGACAATAAATCTCGGGACTATATTTTACTACATTGTCTCCCGGTTCCCGGTACTTTTGAAATTGGAATTTTGTATGAAATTTTATTCTTGAATTCTTGTAAGGTATTTCAATCCGCGTCACGACTTACTGATTGTTGATTTACTTTTTTTATATTGCATGCTAGTTGCTAGCATTCAATCCATTCATTAAAATTTTAAAATAAAATTAAAATACGCGAATACCAGAAACCCTGGACCCAGTTTCATAAAAATAGTAGGCTGACAATTTGATAAATTGTTCATGTAGTCACTGTTGGTTACCCATTTTTTTGAATTGACGAATGTTTGATAAGTTTGTCAACTTGTGTAATTTATGAAATACGTTGAATTCTTTTTTCTGTACATACTGGGAGGACATTAGCTTCAGCTAATCCCTTTATATAAAAAATTAGGAATTGAATTAACGTTACCACGAGAATGAGAATCACACACATCACATTGAATGTGTATACTATATATGTTTATGCGTATATATAATTTATTATAATATGAACTTATTTTTTATATTTGTGAAAATTTACCAGTTAAATGGCAGATAAAGCAAACATTTTATCATCTAAAAGTCAGCTTTCGCTGATGCTCCCATTCGAATCTTAATCCCTTCATCCTTAGTCCCTTTGCGCGTTGTATAGAAGTAACCGCCTGAGAATATACCGCCCCAATTTAAGCCTTTAAATTGTGTGCGTAAGGCGCCCGAAAAATTGTATTTAAATGGATCACCTCCGT
>JAHZNE010001634.1:0-32641 GCA_027744055.1 Callyntrura sp. NNG-2020
AGGTGCACTTTTATTCTTATTGGATGTAGAAGGTTGTTCGTACGACGAGGTGACCTAAAATGACGTTTACCCCTCCCGTTCCCCCCCAGGGGGGTAGACCTCAAGTGCGTATACTTTCAGGCTTTAAAGCCAAATTTTTAAATATTTGAATAATATAGATAAATGTAATACAACATGGAACAATTGTAAAAAAACATCACGTTGTGATTTCTGCGAAACGGTTAGAATTGCAGTTCCATTAGCTGCGACATCATATACCTCATTTTTAGTGTTTAATTTCCATTCGTTAAATTGTATTTATTTAGTGTGAGAGCTATTTGCAGTTTGCGGTGGGAAGGAAGCTCGCCGTCCCCAAACTTTTTGAGCATCAAAAGTTCTGTCATACCTGTTAGAGTTCAATATAAGTGTAATTGTCTCCATGGGCCTTGGCTTGTGCCAAGGCGATAGATCTTACGAGCACGGAAGCCTTTTATCTTTACTCTTACGTCTTTACTCTTAGGATAAACGTTTTGATCACTTATGTTCATATGGAAAACGGGTTTTAAAGGTGTTCCTTTCAAAATCAGTATGTCTTCTCGCAGTTGTTTTTAAACTTAGTGTTTCTTCCAAGAAACCTAACAATTTTTCGTGGTTTTTTGTTTTAATAATTTAGTTTTACTGCTCCCATTGTTACATAAAATTAACTTTAAAGCGCACCAACCCCAATCGTTTGTAAATTATTACCTCCCAATGCAACAAGATGCTTGTTTTAAATTGAAAGGTTACTCATATCCCGCTACATTCACTTCTACCAAGTGATACAGATAAAAAGAATAAACTTAACAAGAAGTAAAACAAATAGAAACCTATCAGATCCTAAGTACCGGTGCAGTAGGTCAAGTGATACTTGGCAGCGCCTTCTTTTTCTGCCAACCTAATTAGTAATTACACTTGCAATGTTTTTTTCATTTCTCATGTATGATAAGTCCGTTTTCAACGCGAAATGTAAATTGATAATTTCTTTGAAAGTTTGTATTCTTGACGTAAACTTGAAGTTTCTTGATAAAATTGGTTATGAGAGTAACGCAACTTGTTAACAACCAATTACATCACACAAAAGTGTGTATTATAGCTTCCCAAAAGAAAGTTAAAACAATGATCCACAGCTTTTAATAAGTCAATTCTCAACAGTCTACTTCACTCGGGCGCATAGTCGGTGTAGTCAGAGTTCCTAAAGTTGAAAGTAGTACAGTAAAGCTGTTTTATAGAATGGTACCAAATAAATCAGCAAAGTTTGCTGAGTGTAAATGAAACGAGAGGCAGAGAAAAACACATAAGACATAAACTGTTGGTTGGAATCGCACAGTAGCAACAGGAATTCAATTAATTCATCTGTCCTCTAATTTCTTTGGTAAAAATAAATCTTGGTATGTCATGTTAAACGACGCAACCGAGTCAAAGATTTATAATGTTACCAGGAAATTAGGCTCCTTGCTACTGTTCAGGTATCAAAATGTTGCTGATAAAAGTCACGTGAAAGTTAAGGAGATTCATACAAATAGTGTGGCAAATTTTTTAAACAGAAAAATGAAAGGAGTGATTGGAAATAGTGGCAGTGTTTTTACCGATGCAAGTATTGCGTTCCTTCTTCCGTTTTTTGTCCCCTTCCCGAAAAAATACTACTGTAATAAGTTGCACACAATTAGGTAACTGATGAGTGCTTTCCTGACGATGGAATTCCTTTCCCTTCTAAAATCCACAGCTTAAGGGCATTTTCCCGCCGACGAACCTCATCTGCTCGGGGTCGAATTGCTTGGCGGAAAGCATACACCCAAGAATCTCTCTCAGCGGCAGAAGAGCACGTATAGTATTTGGAGCCTGTGGGGGTCGTTACCTGAAAAGCGTGTTCTTGGCCGAGGATTGAAGGATGCAGGGGTCTGATAGACACGTCCCCTGCGGTCAGGTCCATGGTAGACATCATCCCATTGCTGACAAAACTGTTTACGGGATTGTTCGTCCAGGCGAGAAGGCTCTCGTGTGAGCGGGAGATTCGCATTCTGGACGGGTATAAGATATTTCCACCGCTGTGGAGAGAACAATACGACAACATTAATTACAACGTCTGTGAAAATTATAAATTTTTGCTTCCTGTCAGTATTCTTGGACACTTATAGACTATCGCTAAGTTTTGCAGCGTTGTCTTTAATGCTTCAGTATACTATACACTATCACTATGAGATAATACGATTTGTAAGTTTATAACGCAATCTCCTACTCCACCACAACCCTACGGATTAAAGAAATCTATAATGAAACAATCTTATCTTATCGAACATGCCAGATTTAGAAGCAATTTTTTCTATTGCAACGTGGTTACAAATGGCAGTTTTTAAAAAATTCATTGTGATATTCGGGCATTGTAATAAGTCATGGCATCACACTTTGGTTCAAAGAACCCCTCTGAACATCGTTTGTTCACATGTTCTGATGAATTTAGTTGATATGTTGCATATTTATTTACACAAATTTTGTATGGCTTAGCTAAAAGTAGCCAACTCTGATGAATACAACAAAAAAAGCTGTAGCTAAAATTCACCAGTACAATTCATATTCATATGTACAACAAACCTAGATGTATCACAGCATTGGTTTATTTGCACAACTTGGAATACAAAATGTATGTAGATCGAATTCTACGATTGTAAAAACCATACGAATATCGTACGGACAAGTGTGAGATGAACCACACACATGTACCATTGCTACCAGATGCGTTTTACTGTTTTACTTTTCCTTTCATCAATAAAAATGAAAGCAACTCGTGTCAGGTTTACAAGACGAAATGTGACAATGAAAACTTATTTGCTCTTTTCATCCATATAATCCCTCCCTACTATCCGTCTCATATTTTCATTGTTGTTTCAATGCGCATGTGGCCAACTGCAGTTACGTTTTAATGGCACCTGCACAAAGTATATACATTATACTTTATACTCAATGTTCATAATTGTAGAAGGTTTAGTTTATTAGTAGAAGCGTATAGCATGCGCGCTGTTTAGTTAGCAGTAGTCGTAAAGGAATCGAAGAAGCAGAACAACGTGTAGTGTAACCCTTTTTGAGAAAAGGATTCAAGACCGTGTGTAATCAAACAAACAAGACAAGTAACAAAAAGTTGTATACTTGTTTTCTGAAATTTTAGCTGATATGTAAAATGTACGCACGCACTGGCACAACCGACGACACAAGTCAAATAACTGGCAGATGAGTGAGAGAGACGCACACAGAAACCATCTTTTATAGATGACAAAACATAAAAACGAAATAATTAATAAATTATTTTTCCTCGCACTTTTATAATTTCACATGCATTATTACACAAAAAATTAGGGAAACTGCAGCAACATAAAACACCTTTGTGAACTATTTGGATTATTACGCACGCTATTGCTAGTTTTGAATTACATAAAATTTTAAATTGGCATTCATTAGAACAAATTAGGGTGCAAAAAACAAGTTGTTCATCTACTCGTTACTATGTCCCTCTCTCATTCACACACTGTAGAACTTTCCCCTTGTCGGCAGTATGTACTTACACGCACAGTAAGTCTTGCCGCGTAATATGTGAAATGTGAACACAAATGTGTAGAGAATTCGTTAAAATAATTATCCCTGTAGAAAGTCCTAATAGTTAAAGATGAAATAGAGCTGCTGTACAACACAATCTGTTCCCAGATCAAAAGATCATCATATTATGACACTTGCCGTAAACATAGCTGTTTGTTCATATTGTTTATAAACACGTTTTTTGTTCAAGAACAAATGTATCGTTTATCATGAAAATGCTACCAAATCAAGGTAACATGTTAAAAGTTCATGTCTTTGTTGTAATGATTTCACTAATTTTGTTTCTCGCATTACTCGATGCGTAAAAATATGTATTTAACATCAATGTTATATGACTTTACTTACCTTTCAGATTCAACCGCTCCGCCAGCTTTCTTGCGCTCCAGCTTTGTTACACTTTTTGTTCTTTTCAAGGGGTTTGATTTAAAGGAGCGTTTGGAGAAAAAATTCTGCAAATAAATGAAAAACTTCTTTACATTCCTTTGCGTAGGTACAAAATAAAACCCAGAAGTTTCTTAATGTCATTTCTAATGGCGAGGGAAGTCAAATTGAATTACTTAATAAACATTTAAATTAAGTCTTATAAAAAATGCTGAAATTGTTGCAAAAGTTTAACTTTGACATTCAACACAAATGCAAATAACAATGAGCAATTTGCCCCTGATTATGTAACAACACAATACAACTGCAATTCAGGTTCTAATAAGTCGGATTTAGAAATACAGGTACCGTGATGGCGACACGTAACTTACCGCAAATCGAGATGGCGTTTCCCGGCCCAGGAGCGGTGTCAAAGGGGCTGAACCACGCCGTTCGCTTCCGCAAGCTTTATCGTAGCTGGTATCTACACAAAACAAATAAATACAAATGATCAAATTCTCTACAACGTCAAAACAGTTCATGCAACGTGAATATTTTATTTAGAGCTTAATGGCTGTCCGTTCCGTACTGTGATGCATTTTTGAAGCGATGCTTTAATCGAATGTTTATTGTTGTACAAAACTATTGACGATTTGAATCTTTGCGCATTAACCACTTGTGACTTGTAACTTTTATATTATTCACTTTTTAATAAACCGTTTTTGTTAGCCTTCCCCCAGTAAGTCGTCAGCAGAATGACAGACTTACACGTAAAATTATAAATGTAAGAGCCCACATTTTTTCAAACTGTAATCCAATAGACAAAATCAATTGAAATAGGATACCTATACCAATTTGAAACTTGATATACAGATAAATAAAGCTTTAGTTAGTTTCTGCAGTGCTAAATAGCGTGCTGCTGCTATTCTGCTGCGCACTTCTGAAAAATAAAACTGGCCAAAAATGGTGAACCAACACTAAACTCCAAAAGCACGCCCATTCATATTTTTTCCTAAATAAATTACAACCTGTACCAATTCTGCTATTACAATATTAAATTTTGTAATATTATTCTGATGATGAATATATATGTTCTTTATTCCAGTCAAAGTGGGAAGTCTGTGCGTGTACGTACAAATATGTGCATTGTTTTAAGCATATTCAATTAAGAGATCACAAACAAGTAACACATTCGTGTTTTTGTGTGGAGCTCATCATGCATAACTTTCCATCATCAGCATCATCATCATCTGCCGTGCATTCCTACATATATGACAAGTTTTACATTCTCTCCCCAAACACTCACACTAACGAAAATGTAAAACAATTACCTACCACTACCACTAAGTTAATTCTGTTCTGTTATGCGAATGCAACAAAATGCATTCATCAGGCATAATTCCGTCATCTACAGACCGTCTGACACAGACTGTAGAACAATACAAAAATACTTATGTAGATGGTATCTCTAAACTTGGAGCAAAATTAAAAAATAAATACACGACATTCTTTTCCAATGACCAGAGACTTGTTTATTGTTAGCGTCATCAGTCATCGGTTCGCTTGTCCCTTTTAAGATTCGTCTTTAGTAAATACACTGTTAGTTCTGGTGATTTATGTGCAAATAGGTGAATCTGGTGTAGGAGTAGGGCTATTTATGTGTATCAACACATTTTTCCATATACTAACTGCCTATCGAAGTACATTTTGTACGAATACTAGCGTGCAATCAGAGTACAATACAAACGTTCATTATACAATATGTGCCTTTACAGTGTACGGTACACGCCACCGCGCACGAAAACGACTTTTAACTGGAGACCTTGTGCAAATCCACCCACCATAACAGAAAAAACATCCTAAAATGTAAGGTGTGCATAGCCGTGAACACCTACGCTGTCATCTCCGCACTCCGCACCAGCAGGTCAGAGGTATTGGAGATGGATTATTAAAGAGGTTAATCAATAAATAAAAAATGTGTGTGCGTGTACAAGGAGTAAAGTAATAAAGGAATTTGCGACGATAAAAACATCCTTCGTTTATCATCGTCTACTAATTGCTAACGGTATGGTGCAGTGCATATAATAGTTTGCAAAGCATTGCAACAAATCCCACTGCAGTACCGTTGGGATTTCCAGTTAAATCAACTAACGATAAGTTCTTTTAGGGGATTTAAATAGCGTTAATCCACTAATAAGAGGAAAGAGATGAGACACGCTGTTGACCTCATAGCTTGTCAGTGAGAACCTTTAGTACAGTCAATCATCAAAATGTAAAATAATTTATTTATTCACACGCAATTATTTTGCTCCCCCCACCTGATGGATAGTATCGTTCATCATCCTCCCCCAAATCGCCAAACGCCGAGCTCCCACTAAGCGTCTTGTCAAGATTCAAGTGATGCTGACGACGAAGAAGATCCTCATCTTGATCACGATTCTGGTCATGACGCTTTTTTCTTTCTGTGGTGGAGGTGGATGCTTGCACACTTCGTACGTACACATCACTCCCGTACTCTTCACTGTCACCATCCTCGAGGTCACTGTTATGACCACTGTCAGCTCCCCCCCGCCCACCACTACGACTGCTACTTCTTCTCTCCCCTTTCCCTTTCAACTGTCCGGAACTCCCACCAAAGCCGAAACACTGAGACAAACTGTTATTCATCGTCTGCAACCGACTTCTACTCCTCGTCCGACTCATGGACCTTGTACTATTTGATAAACTTGTACTTAAAGCCTTTTTCTTGTCTTGTCCACTCTGCCTAGTTAAACTTTTGGATCTTGTACTACTGCTGCATGTGCTTGTACTATCGTTGTGGGAATCCCTCCCTCCCCCGCGTCCTCCCAACCCCATGAACTCTCCGCCGGACACACTTCCTGGTCTCAGCTCGTCCTTGCTTACACTTCGTCTCATGAACTCCCCGTTAAAATCCATGTAAATTCCGTACGCATCTACGTCAAAGCACCAATGCTGTCCTTCCGGAGTTTTGAACACACTCAACTTTTTCTGCGACTTTTGCTGTCGTCTGCCACCAGTCGTGTTGCTATTGGCACACGATTGGTACTGCTGATGATGATTCGGTGGTGGTGTAGTACTTCGATCTCTGACATTGTCATTCCCCTTGTCGTTCAAATTTGTACTACTCCCACTGCCACAACCCACTCCCGCCAACAGTTTCAAACGGCCAGGCAGAGTTCTACTTTTTTTACTTCGCTTTTTCACCTCTCTCACTGTACACTTTGCTGAAGATGACAACATGATAACTGTTGCGTACGGTTCACGGACACTCCCAGGAAACTACTTCATCAATTTTGCTTCACCGGAAGCTTATTATCCTTATAATAATAGCTACAATAATTGAGCGACAACCTTTGACAGATTTTCAACTGCTTTGTAGCCAATCTTTCACGTTTCGTTGCTGCTGTTCATACACCCCGTCCTTCTCACAAGAACTTTTCGTACACAGAACGTAAAAAGTTTTTCTTTCCGCCGATCTGTTCCTTCTCGTTCTTCCTTGGCAGGTCGTCGTGATAAACTGCCATTTTTTACGCTCTGCTTCACAGTCAACAACCCAGAGAAAAGAAGATGAGTGAAATGCCTGCTGTTCCACCCTTTATGCTTCCTTTGTCTTTCTTCTACGCTTTTTATATTTGTGAAGGCATCACCTTCGGTCATATACGCCAAAGGCGAAGTCACAAGCAGAAATGAACCAAATTTTTATGATGTATTATTCGTTTGTGTTATTACATCAAAAAGGTTTCTCTGCTTATAGGTACTACTGTATCAGGATGTCTTTGGGTGCCTATTTGCTTTTTAATCTGACACACATATCCACTTTTTGTGTTGCTTCTCCCTTTTTGTTTTCTCTCATATGTTGTCTTCTGCCAGGTAGTTGCAGTGCTGGTCACACTAACGATAAGTATGATGATCCCCCTTTTGATACGTTTTTCATTAAATTCGATTCATTTTACTTCTGTCTTCTCGACAATCTCACCATAATTACATCAGAAGAGCAACTACAGAGAAATTTCATTTTTCTCCCGAGGAGGGTAAACACCGCCTGATTTTCCTGGCAACAATGGTTTGGAAACAAAATGTCCGAATAAAATCACAACTGTTATGACCTATTATTCCATGTTTCTTCAAAAGGTTTAACTTTTAACTTTTCATTAAAAATTGCTTCACTCCAGCCATAAAAATGATCGAATCACGGTACGGTACTGGTCTTCGTGGAAACCTATACCATACTACTGCACTCGTTATTTCACTACAAAGACAACACACCTTATCCACACTGTCTACCAATACTACCTACTTATTAATTAAACACATTGGCAAATGTTTGATTGTCTCTATCCGTGGTTTTGGTACGTAAACAGAATACGACAAAGTTATTCAAGAATAGAGTCGTCGTTGTCGGCGGCAGCAGTTCAGCACACACTACTACTCTCAGGACAAGAGGACATGGCCAGAAGTCTAGTCGCTCTGTCAGTGAGTGAATCAGTGAATTGTTGTGCTCTGCTATTTTTAGTCAGTCAGGTTATACAGAAAACTGAACAACTAAACATGTTAAAACTTGTGTGTGTGTGTGTGTGTGTGTGTCTTTGTGAAAATGGTTGCTCCTAATAAACACAATAATCATCGTAATAATGATAAATGTACAATCATTTCCACCACTTGACGTACGCAGGCAACCAAGCTTGTAAACCTGTAAGGACTACTCTTAGAGTAATGGTATTTAGTTGGTGGAATTTATTAAGAGATGGATGACTTTCCCAGTTTGTCGAAAGCTGTAAAAATGTATGCATAGATACATGCATCAAACTAAACAGTTTTTCTCTCTCCCCTCTCCCACCGTTGTCGTCGCAGTCGCAGTAGTGTAATAATATTATTAATGATTATAGTGAGGATATGATGAGTTAGCAGCTGTGCGTGGTGGTTGATGAGGAGATGATGGTGGACCTCATCGTGTACATATCCAGGCCACAGGATAATAAAAAGTCAAAGGAGTATTACGGCAGAAGAGGAAAATTAATGCCGCAAATATCTGCAGAATGGAGTAGAGTAGGCAGTAAACTGAATTCACTTGAATTTAATAAACAAATGAAAATTGCTCAGCTTGTTGGCATCTGCCTGCCGCAATATCACGCATACATGATTTTGTAGTAACAAAACTGAAATCGTTATGCCTGTCTGTCCGTTTATAACCTGCCTGCCCGCACAATTGTCACAGGCAAATAATAATGCACAGAGGTATTTTTTTCTTTTGGTCAATCGTCAGCACTCCCACAGTTGCTGTCAGTAAAATTGAAACTAGCGACTGCCTGGTCAAAAACTGCACGTGTAAACAAAACAATAGTGCTTGGCTTGGGAACGTTCAAAGAGTGGTCTGACTTGTAGTTATAAACCTAAAAAGTCTTTTGCGGCATACGCAATTCCAGTTGTGCCATAAAAGTGTAGGTTTGTATTCTTTTTCCCGTGTGTGTCATATCCATTCATTTATGAAGGTTCCCGTGAACGAAGCGTCCCAAAAAACTGACGAAAGAATCACGTTAGTCACGTATTACATGCCGGATAGAATGAATTGATGAGAACTGACGAATGTCACACTGACTGAGTTTAATTTCAATATCGCGTGAACAGAACAATAGCAACAGCGTACAAAGTAACGCTGACAAACGCGAATCACGACAGACGGCAGTTTTTACGCTGCATCTGATAAACTGAACTGATATTAAAGAATATTACATTATATCATACGCAAATACGGCAAATTACAATTATGCATTTATGCCTTGTTGACAATTTGAGTGCTACAACAATTTCTAGACTGGAGATACAGAAGATATTACCATGTAGCAGGAACTGTCACACAGGGGAACTACTACAACTAGTTGTCAGTGTCGTCGTCATCCATTTCATTTAACTTGACAACCGCGATAATGGTGACTCACACAAAACAGTTGTGCTGAACTAACCATTTGCATAGTTTTTGTACTAAAACAGAGTTAGTTATCGGGTAGAAGAACTTGCACTCTAGTGTCTAGTGCAAAGTACCTTTGTCAATACGAAACACGTTAATCAACATTATCGTTATCAATCAGAATCAGGAGAATTTATCGTCATCGTCGAGATTGTCAAGCGGAAAACACTAATCATGCCAGAAAATATATCATCACTCATCACATACAACGTCAGGAAGAAACATTGATATTGTTGCAATAGTCCGCAAGATTTGTCCTTTAGCAGTAATTGCGTTGCTGCTCTGTTTTGTTCTACATCCCACATCACACAATTATTAAAAACAGACTAAGACATGCACATTGTGTTGACAGGGACAAGTCCTGGTCTATTTTTTTNGATATTGTTGGAATAGTCCGCAAGATTTGTCCTTTAGCAGTAATTGCGTTGCTGCTCTGTTTTGTTCTACATCCCACATCACACAATTATTAAAAACAGACTAAGACATGCACATTGTGTTGACAGGGACAAGTCCTGGTCTATTTTTTTCTTCGTTTTTGCAATACAAATGACGTTTCACTTCTTTCTTTTAAAATTAACCTCTTCTAAACTGAGCAGTTGTTATTTCAACATGATATTTTCTGCCGAAAAATAAATCGCCGGCGCAGCTGCTGTTCCTTTCAAGATTCTCGGGAAAGCAGACACATCTGCCGTTCCGCTCTGGAGAATTCACTCCTTCACGAACCGATTAATACATTAACACAGCCGCGTCCTCTGCTTCAGCAAATCTTTTGGACATAAAATCAGGAGCTGAGGCACACCTTGTTGTGTAGTATACAGAGTCGCTTTCATTTACCAGGTTTCAGGAAGAACAAAAACAAAGCGTTTTTGCAATAACAAAACTGTTCTGTTGTCTGCTGCTTTTGTGTCGTCGTCGTCGTCAATTTGTCATTTTGGCTTTAAACAGCACTTCAACACATTTTTTACTCGAAAAAATATGCCAACTGCACTTTTTCTCGTCAGCACAAACTTTGACGAAAGCGAAAAAATGGTCTTTTATTTCTTTGGCTGTTTTTCTCACTGCATGTCAGACAGCCACTTTTGTGTTAAGTCTTCGGCACTTCCTACATAAATGCCAATTTAACACCTACATCAAATCCGTCATTCAGACGATAAAGAACGACGAAGCGATGAAATGTAGCGTTACTTTATTTTTTCCACTTGGAAAATGTTAATTTTATGCGATCATCACCGTCACCATTTATCCTAATGCTGCTTGCGTAATATAATATTTTCCACTTAACTTTGCAGTACTTGCAAAAAATCTATACATTCTACACTACCACACTACAGACTAAAAACACAACTACCAATTTTGCAATCCTTTTTCTTCTAAACGGTCACTATTTTTCATGTGATGTTTTTTTTACTTAAAACCTAATTTAAACTCATTTTCTATGCAAAATTATGATTAACTAAAGTAAAGGAAAACTACACGCTAACTGCACTACACATATATCCACACACTCTTGTATCTTGGCGATGCGATGACGTGATTCATGTGACGTTAAGTGAGTAATAAGAGCACCTCCTCACCACCGCCATGCATGATCATCATTCTCATTACTCGCTATACCTACGTTTTTTAAAGTGGTCAACAAAAAGAAACTTTTTTTCAACCAAAACTAAAACCATTTACAATGTAACAACAATGCCGAAAACGCTACAGAGAAAGAAAATGTGCGAGAGCGTTTCACATTTTAAACGTATTTGCTACTGAATGATGATGATGATATCTTGTACTTGGGTATTAATCTGGCTGATCTCCATCATCGAAAAAAATGAAAAACTGCTCAGTAGCAACCTGAGAAGCAGTTGTAGTAGCAGAGCAACATAATCAGTGATCGCATATCGCACACAAAGCAACCACTTGGTTTTGATCGTTGTTGCTGGGAAAACATGTGCTCTCCCCCTTTTCTGTTGCCCCTGCTGCTCTCATTGCCAACTTGCCAACTAAAGCATATGTAACAAAAGGTGCGGAGCTCACAGACTCACAGCTAAACTCCTGCTGTAACAATTCTAATGATAAGCCATACCGTGTAAACAGAATGGGAGAGATTTAGAAGAGACGTACAAGAAAAAGGAGCCCTCTCAATTTTTTTACTGAATTCTCTCACTCGGTCCTATGTATATAGAGATTTGAGATACGGCAAGTCGTTAACATGCCCAGCAAAGCATAGTAAATACACACACATGAAAAACATGTAAAACATGCACCGTTTGCCTTACGTTTATTCGTATAATGCAAATGGTGCAGCAGTTGAGGGGCATGGCATAAATTACGTGTGTGCGTAGTCCTGCGTGTGTATATGCATAAACTTCAATACACAAGTGCTGAGTCAGACTTCAGACTGGGAACGTATATACACACACCGTTAAAGGTGAAATTCAAGCCCAGATTGGTTTCATGCAGAACACCAACCGCTATTCTCTGTTGTTGTGCTACCTGGAATATATGTCTACAAATCACTCGCAGTCGCATGGTGATTGATAATACCTTAATCAGTCACATTGATTTCTTACAGACGTCACAAAATTGAGACGGGCGTTTATTGAAACCTTTCCGGCTGTCATCTCACATAAATATGCACATTGAACAAAAGTGGAAGATATTTTAATACTCAGCTACGGCAGCTATGGTGCACTGCACTAAAATGTGTAATAATAAGTAATAATGCGCACAGCACTTATGCTCATAAAACCACTCATTTTTACAAACATCGTTATTTCTACTAGCACCACTGCTGCTATATTTAATCTTTGTGAGGCAGTTTGCCACCACAACACAGCAAGCAGCTTGAGTATAATAATAATAATAATAATAATAATATACTGTTTCAATACAAACTACAACATATCTATCTGCCTGAGTGTTTTATTCTTCTAAGTCTCACTCACTCACTGCTCTACATTTTCTTATTTTTATCGTCCATTATCTCACTCCCTGTACCATTATTATTACTACTGCTCTCGCTCTCCAAAACATAAGCCTACACGCTGCATAAGACTTAATATAATACATATTTACTTGTATGTGCGGCTATCATATTATGCGTGTGTGTTATCGATGCTATTTTAGCAGGTAGCGTTGTACAGTGGTGTCAATGCCAATTGTATTTATCCATGTAGTCGGTAAGACATACGGCCGTGAACATTTATCCTCCGAAACTTCAAGGGTTTGAAACAAATGACTTTGGGCCTTTAGAGGTATATATGTGGTTGGGAGAGTAATTTTTATCCGGCAATACAAGAGCAGTTATGAAGTTTTATGCAGTTGATTTGAAGTGAAAGGGGGACAGTATAAAAATGAACTAGCATTTTACCATTAATTTGCTTTAGGTAAATGGTTTCCATGACTTGAAATGTATTTTCTGAAAGAAATTTTGAAAATACGAATGCTGCAGCCATAGCATTGATGTTGTACATTGCATCGTATTAAATTCTAAGCCCAATTATATGATCAGGGAGTAATGCTTTTACATATCTAGTAGTCGTTTGGTACAATATTAGTAGCTTGATGCTCCTGCTACAATTCTAAATAGCAAATGTAAATTGAGAAATATAGCTCCAATATTGTCTTTGCTGCACTTTTAAAACTCTCTCTATATCTGTCGAACTTTTGTTTGCAAAGGCTAAAAAAACGAACAAAACTATTCCCAGCCCACAGAACAGCCTCTGTTTTCTGCTTAGATTGAATAGGTAACCAGCCAGCACGGTAGATAACTACTACTAGCTATGAGTTAGCCCTGAACACAGGTAAATGATACTTCGTTCTGTTATGTGTCCTGTCATAAAACTGCCTGCTTCATTGAATTTGTAGAAAGGTAAACTTCCCAACAATTCATTGAACTGAATTCTTGTTTACTTGCGTATCACCATTACCAGAATATTACCAGCAAGCTGTGAATATTATGTTCCTCTGTTTTGCCACTCTCCGATGCCCAGAAGAAATGACTCACCCCTGAGAAGAAATAACAACAACAGAGAGAAACAGTGTGTAGCAGTCAACGCAACGGCTAATCTTGCGACAGAATCTTCATTTACTTACATTTGTTAGAATCAGGAATCAGGCTACCTAACAACAGAGCAATAAACTGTATTCTTCGGTGTACGCTGCACCTTGATGTGTTCCATCCACGAGTGTTTTGTTGCTTGTTCGTTGTTCCACGAACAAAGTCACTGCTTCACTGCCGCTACATTGCACTCTTTCCCATTGGCTTGATTATTTCATAAACAAGACAAGTCACTCGATTGGCGAAGATAATCATTTCTACATGGATCCTTGCCATTGATACATTTTACGCTGGTCCTTTTTCTCCACGCGTTACGCACATTTTTATGCCATCAAGCAACGAATCAGATCAGGATGGTAATGATGAGGATGATTATGTATGATATGTAGGTATTTATAATGATAATAACATTAATAATATATGTAACAATAATAATAAGGTCGAGAATCGAGACTTTTGCTCTTTTTTTATCAGTAGCCTTGCATGTGTACAACTTGCACAACTCAACGCACTAATCATCCGCCCGTACACTGCATCTATGGCGACCCCAAATGTATATCTTTCTATCGACCCTCTCTTCAATTCCAGAAGCAGCGTTTGCCCTTTGCTCTCTTCTCCGCTCCTTCATATTATTTGTTACCAGACAAGGCACTAGGACGGTATCGAAATTTGAGATTATATCAACAGCATCTTACTTGTTTTGCATATCTTTCAGAAAATACAGCTTTGCATTTATAATTTTAAATACGAATTCCGCAATAACTACATCACTCTCAAGCACGCAAAAGGGATGTTATTACGTTTCATCTGTAAATATTCATGAGTTTGAATGAATGTCAGTACTTGTAGGGATGACAACAACTAGGTACATGGTATAAATACATACTAGCAAAATATGTATAAAATTAATGGGTTTACCAGGCCCGTCGAATCGAGGCTACGTTGTAATAGGATGCTACGGGAAAAACGTCATAAATGTGGGGTAACAACAGTGCTGCAAGACCAATATGAGTATTAGTAATTGTTAACTTTAGTTATTACTCTATTCTCTTGTGATACGATGTCGTCAAAATGTAGAAAGAAATTTTGAAATAATTAAACTAAAATACAATGGCTGCATACACTGGGTATTTGAAAAGGATGATTTGCCTCACCGTTTAAAAAGGGTTGTATAATTTGGCTACAATAACCAGAGAGATGTAAAGTAATGAAAGCTTGCGGGCATGTTAGTATTTCCTACGTAAATAAAACCTTTGAGTAATATTGTATTTGTAAGACAGTAAGGTAGACCGTAAGCTAGATTTTACATGCAATCACTTTTACTATGCATACAAACATAAATTCAAGTAATAGGCTCCGGTCCGGTGGTGTGATGGGTTAGTCGCGACTCGCGACATTCAACAACAGTTAAAAGCTCATATATGAACAAAGGAAACAACTGTTTTCAAACACTAAATGACGTGAATGAACGCAGAACCAGAACAGAATTCAATCAATCCATCACAGATCACAGTTGTATGTGTTTGGAGCAGAGAGTGGAAGTAAGAAAGTTTCAGTATTAAGCTCAAGCTGAGGGTACAGCGATGACTCATCAACTCATTTTTTCAGCTGGTCTTTGGCAAAGACTCTTTGCTACTGATGTCAGAATCACAAAAGGTGCCCACATCATATACCTATGCATACACCCATCCACAAACAAATAAAAGACAAAGAATGGGGTTTTGTATTTTGAAACACGAAAACTTCGACAACCTTTGCTGCTGTATAGATTTTCGAATAACAGCCATGCTGTGTTTTATCCTGTTTTGGGATAGTCAGTAGGAGCCTGCTAAGGTGAGGCAATAATAGCCCAGCCAACAATCATAATGCACACTACAGAATAGTACATAACACTGTGTTATTAACACAGTAGTGTAGTGTATAGGGCATAGTGATAGATAACAAAACAGTTCGTCTTCGTAACATCATATTTTTTATTACTATACAATGCCCGAGTACCCTTATATTTCTATTAGAGGCAAGGTCTCCTTTCAAGAAGAAATTGCCGTATTTCATGGTGCCGTTTAGGACTTTAATATGTGACCGTGATATGTTCCAGTTCAGACACGATTGGGTTTTCGTTATTCACACGATCATGGAAAAGCTTGTACAAGCCCTTGAGACCAAAATACCTTGGACTTTATGGCGCTATGCCTCCTCCTACCTTATTACAACTAGCGCTTCCTCATTAACGATCTTGAAATAAAATGAAAGATAATCAGGAAGGATAAGATGAAATTCCGTTGATGCACGTACAAAGGGCAACCTGTAGTCATCCAAAATCAAATGGTTACTGTTCTACATAGCGCATCGTCATTATCAGCGGCAGCCGATTTTGCAAGTTTAGTTACAATCAACATTGAAATTGTAACATACATTATTATTATTATTATTATTATTATTATATAATACGGAACGAAGTAGTGCATTTGCAGTGTTGCCACTGTAAATCTGACAGAACGAAATTGTTCCTTGCAAACACAAAAGAAAGGATTTCATTATAATATATGCGGATTCTTTTTATCTATAACGATTTCCCACATACATTTTTATTTGACGGTGTTACATTCCATTCTTTCAGTTCAGTCATCAATGCATCTACTGTTGCTACTGCAAACAAATTAAACTGTTTGCTTTGACTGTTGGCTGAGTTGTCGTAAGTCGTAGCCTAATTTTCTTCTTCAATAACTCAATCCAATACGCATGCTATTCATTATTCAGACAGGATTTGACAAGTTGTGGAAAAAATGCCCACGTGGAACGACGTAATTGCTCATATTTGCTTTGTTACACATTACGATGTTGAAAATATTTAAAGCAATCGATTTTTTTAAATCAGCAGAATCAGACAATGAATCAGCTTTTGTTTGTATTTACAATAAAATTTTCAAGATTACATGTTCTTTAATGACGCAGTTAATGAGATTCTAATGATTCAATTAGGTATAGCCTTTTTCCTATTGCTTGCATACCACAGTATTATACAACGTGTATCTTGACGGATGACAATGGCAGTGATGATGACGTTGATGAGTTATATGGGAACACGAAACTAAAAATGTACAGCGCTGACACACATGTCATGCGAGAAACTTTGTCAACCGCTCAGAAATAGCACAAGCGAAAGAAAAGGAATTTGTATTTTACACAGTCTCTCTTTCACTCTGTGGGAAATTTTTCCACGAGTAGCACCTCAAAGCACCCAGAGAGATATTTTGGCAGCGATCAGCAGACGATAATATTCTTTTTTAAAGACATTTTACAATGTTTGTCAAAATACATCATACGATATGCTTATAATGGACCTACGCACACCTACCCGGTAGGCTGGACATTTAAATTATCAAAAATTACCATGAACCGTTTCGGGCACTTTGATAACTCGGATTCACAGATTTATTATACATGTCGGGTGTGCAGTGGGTAGGTCGTAGGTACCGTCCCAAGCGAAACCATAGTAATTTCTGCGATGTATACCGCAACGTTTTAACAGCTGAAATCACAAATATCACACAAGTCACAAAGTTTTATTCAAGTAATAATGCCATAATGCCTTCGCATATGAGATGTGTAAGCAAACAGACAAGCAAAAGTGTGCCGCATATATTATTTTCTTGAATTTTGCACATTTTGCCAATTTTCTTCGCCATTTTACTGCCAACTGCTTAGATCCTATACTCAAATTGTATAACATATATTTTTGTATATGCGCGGACTGATGATTTTATAGCAACCTACAGATTACGCAGCAGCAGCAGCGGCACATACATACTACCAACGCCTGTAATGTAAACAATGTAATTGTAAGCCTAACTTTAAGTCTCTTGGTAAACTTTAAACAGAGTTTACTACGGCGCGTAGTTACCTGAACACTTAAATCATACGATATTATGTGTGCACTGACAACAATGAGCAAAAATGCGTAACAATGCAATGCTGAAAGTCCATTTTGCATGACAGGCAACAATAAAATGATAAAAATACCATCCGACGTATGTAGTTGTAGTAACAGTGGTAATAATAATAAAAAACAATAATTATTACAATTTATTTTTTGCTCAAGCACCAGAGAGGTTTTTTTTATGAAAAGTGGAGTGGGTAGTCAGGCGATGTAGTATGCAATCCAATCATCACACAACACACTAAAACATAATTCGTTACTCACTTCTCCTGTTCTGCTCAGTTCATGTGCATAAAAATGTAGTAATGGTCGTAGTAGTGGTAGTACCTAATTCAAGCAAGTGCTTATAAATTCTAATTTTGCTTCTTGGTAATTTAATGTTTTATTATTATCAGTATCATGGCTATCATCCACCGCCGTCAAATTCTCCCATTACAGCCTTAAAAGAAATTGTATAGGCTCGTGGTATATCCGTTATATAGACGTAATGAGAGTATCCTTTCCTTTCTCAATTCTCATGTGTTTTATGCATTTACACCATTTAAACAATAATCATCATTATAATCAGCATCCTGTATTGTCAGACAGAATAGCGATTGACAAATCCTCTTACCACGTATTTTCTGTAAGTGCGTTGCTTTAAAATTGACAAGAAATGCACATAAAAATGTCAAAGTGGCAACCAAAAAAGGCTGATGGAACAATTGGAAATAAGAGGTACAATATAAGCGAAAAACGCCAGATGCAACTAATTCAATTGAATGAAATGTTTTATAGACCGTATGATGCAGCGATAACTCAAGAAACATTGAACTTTTATCCATGTATAGTTTATGTTATAAGTTATAACATAGTGATTTTTATGCCGTAACAAATTAAAATCTAAATACGTGATTTTGTCTTAGCAGACATACTAAAGTTTTCATTAAATTTTTAACAAGCATTTGACTTCTACATTTTTATAGCATTTGATTTTCCGCTGAAGTGTCAGTTGCCACCTTGGTTTCAGCATATTTCTACCAGCTGATACTATTAGATGGTTTGAAGCACTACATGCCATCAGTCGTAAAACAAGAATAGATAGTTTGCTAGTTGCCATTTTGTCAGACATTCCCTCATTGTGACTCGTAATTGGTATAAAAACTGCAAGTTGTGTTATGATGATGATGTTACATTAAGAAGATAGATACATTTATATAAAAACGGCTCGTTAGAAGTAAGTCAAGTCATTGTTTTGAATTTTAGTCTGGGAAAGGGAAAAAAACAAAAATAAAAGCGAAGCGTAATCGTTTCAAAAAGGAGGGCAATGCTATGTTATGTAATATCATAAATAACGATAGTAAAGTGACAGCAAATAATAACTTGAGTTTGCTGTTGCTGCTGTAGTGCCGCTGTTGCGGGATGGCTATCTGACTGAAAAGAATCTTGTTAATCTTGTACTTAAAATGATAAGAAAGATGTAAGCGAGCATGTTAAGAAGTGCAGTGACAACTTGTCACTGACAAGTCGTTTAATGCATTGTCATTGTCAAGTTAACTTTTTTCTGCGTCTGTCTAAACAGAGAATAAGACAAGCATACAGAAAGATATCGTGTAACAAACAGGACAGCATTAAAATGTGACTTATGTGCTGATAAAGAGTAAAAGTAGATAATTATTGCATGAACTAAATTTAAATATTTTTCATTTATACTCGGGAAGTATATTGCACGATAAAGATGCATCATTCGAAACTGCACCGCAATTTGAAGTTTCTTGCCAAGCCGAAAGTTGTATACTCGTAAAGTTAGGTCAAAGTCGTCAATTTTCTTCGGTAATACGTACCCAACCTACCTATCACGCGGATTTGAATAAAACAAAGAAAGACAAAAATTCATTTGTGTCTTTATTCCAATAGGAAGTTGTGGCGTGAAGTGAACGAAGCACATCTAAAAAGTAATTTGTTTTACAACCCAGTTATCGTTTTATGAGGTGGCCTCATAAAAACATTTGACTCTAGATGATTTTTTCTCTCGTACTATCGTAAATCGTAGCATGAAAATTAGACCCTTAACAAAAATTCCTATTTGCATTTTGCATTCCTTCTCTCGCCATTTCTTGCTACCGTAATCCGTGCGCTTCTTTTTATGCCAGTTTTCGTATTATGACGTGTGTAGCTCAAGTACATCTCATGCAGTATCTTCGCATTCATGGCGCAATATAGGTACGTAGTTTAACCGAAGTGTGGGTGTGCGTAAAAGGCTAAATCTGTGATTATGAGACGCTTCCACAGTAAACCAACCCCATAATTAGGGCCATTGCAACTACGATAGTGTATGAGTCGTGGTATTGCGATTTTGATGTCACATATATCTTCACATACTACCTCAGAAATATCTTCTAAAGGCCTTTTCTTATAACTCGCACTGTTGACTACGAAATTGTTGCAATTATAAAAAAAACCCTCGGTAACTTTTCGGTAACCAAAGAAACTGAAGGAAAATTTTGTTTGTAGTACAGGGTATTTGAATTTGAATCACAATTTCTTTTCAGAAACCACGGTTTTTGACACGATCCATAAAATTCAAAACACCTTGTAAAAGTGCAACTAATTCGCAGTCAACAGTGCGAGTTAAAAGAAATTCCTTATAGTATTGATTGATTACTTACCTAGCCGTTCTCCAGTGTAAAGTATGAGTCCAATCTTTACTGCTTTTTCGTACTTCGTGTATAAATCGTATTTAATATTTGGTGAAGTAACAAAAGCATCAAGTAAAAAATATGCGGATGATGAAAGCTATGCATACAAACAACTGAAGAAAAATTTGTTCATCTGAAAATTTTTCTTAATGTTTATAAATCTATTAGTTAGTAATTGATATTATAGATAGATCGGCTTTCAAGAGTACCCGTTTCCACTCGTCTTTTTACATGAAATAAAAACGTTGACATGTTCAAAAGATGAACGGAAAAATTAATGAGACGAGTATCAAATGAAGATGCTTGAGGAGACTGATCGATCACTAACACTCTTACTATCTGTTTCACATTCATCCTGCTGTGATTTCTGGCTTCTGGCAATTTTGTTAAAATGCAAATACTGAATCAGTTCGTTTTTACATAACCACGGTACCACGGGCAACTATGCTAATTGTTACAATCATATTTATATGTGCACTTTCTCCTTCATTATTATCTGCACAGCTGCGTACAAATAAATGCCTCTATGAATAACCTACGTGCATACTTACGATGTTCAATAAAAATATATCAGGAGTAGCTAAAATAAAATATTGTGACTTTCTCTTGCGGCAACTCTGGAGAATTATTCTCTATTCACTTGACAAGGAACTGAGGGAGTGAGGGAGGCAGAAACTATTTTCTTTTTTTGCTTGCAAAGACGGCGTGGAAGAACAATAATAAAGCATGACTGAAACACAACCTACACAACAAACATACAAATAAATATGTACGAATACGACAGTTTCCTTTACTAGGCAAACCTAGCGTCGTGGTCGACGTGGAGCAGCTGTAAAAAAGTTTTCTGTGTACTCTAATGTCTGTACGAAATTGGAATAATATTAAGTGTAAGCACTCAAGCCAGCAGAGTAATAACACCACTTCTATAAAAGTCTCTTCCGCTTGTTTTTCTCAAAGGAAAACTGCTACTATGGCAGACATATGTAACGACTACTTCCCTAAACTTGACCAGACAAGATAGCTCTGACGAAGAAACACGTAAAGAGGCTGTGTTTCACTGTCTCCAGAGAAGGAAAATAAAAAAGGTGAGTGGTATTGAAAGTGGCATTGTAAAGCTTCCCTTTTTAGTGCAGTTCTTCCTTATCTTGTCTACTACAGTAACTACAGCTTGGCATACCATTATTATAGTGCACAAAAACATGAAAAATGAAGGTGTGTTACAACGAGTAACGTTTACGTTTAGGATACAACCAAGGTTCTGTTTTATGTGTGGCGATACCATAACTATATCCGCAAAATATATGAATGTGATGGTAGAAGGAGGACCAAAAAACGTTTAAGAATTTAGTTCCTTTCTTCTGTTCTTCTCGAGAATGCCAGTAACGTTTTTTGTATTTTTTTTTTACAAGAAACACAGACAAAAGTTGAAGGATATATCCCACGCATAATATACCATGTGTGAAAAATGAACGACAAAATTGTAACCTGAGAAATTTTTTGAATGACCTGTCATTTCCATGCAAAACATTCATCAACCTTACGTTTGGTCTATCAAAATTCATGAAAATTTCTAATTTTTATGTAGACAGAATTTCTTGCAGACATAAAACGATCGAACAACACTTTGCAAACTTTCCACGTTTACAGTTTTAATTTCCGCGATAGCATTGTCTGTGAAATCTTACTGCCCTTGACAATCCAATAATATTTTATAGGATCGTTTAAAAAGTAGTAAACTGAAATTACAGATACTTCCAACAACAAAACTTTCAACAGTTATAAACGAGCGTTTATAAAAACCTTTCGAGCGAAATGATGATGGTGGGTAAGCTTTAGTGAGAAAATAGAGTTTTAAAAGACATTATCAGCGTAATAAGGACTGATCTGATGAAAGTGTTATAGTGGGTACATGATGAAGAAAATGAAAATGATGATGATACATAAGTGATACAGTACAGATGATACACACTTACCAACATTCAGTCTATTTTGGGATTAGCAAACTTCTGCATTTAAAGTAGGAGCATTTGGCAGTGCTTAACGTAGGCAACTTTTAGGGAGGTAATAAAAAGAGAATTTGCCTATTATCGTATTTTCATTGACTGCCTTTGGCTCTCGATATTATTTTGACTGTACTCAGTTCTTTATTAGTACTCACACAAGAGATGAAAATGAGCATCGCCGAGTGTTATTGTTAGTTCTACAACTTTGAAAGAATTGTTGGAGGATGTGGGTTACCTATCTATGTTTGCCCGATAGTCACAACTGTTGTGAAATGAATGATCATAGGTAGGATAGTATTTGATTATTACCCATCTCATTATTATCTTCATCAATTTCTACATGCACACCGCTTACATAAGCTGCTAACGTTTCTGGAAACACTCTTTCGTAGTCGTAAAATTTCATCCTCGATTTTCCAACTGTAATTTTACTAACTACAGTGAGTAGGCACCAGTAGAAAACTCCCTGATAAGACAAAGAACAAAAAAGTTTCGGAGATTGTAGTAGGATTTTATATCTTGTTTCTTGTATTTTTCGCTTTTCCAAAACACATACACGTCATCCAAGATGCGGAGGCGGAATAGTGTAAATAGTAAATAGCCACACAGTTTGAGTGAATGTGGTAAAGCTAAAAAGCCACGATTTATTGCAGTAAGCTTGGAATAAAACGAGGTATTCCTATACTACTTGGATGATGGTTCTCTGAGAAAGTAATTTGGTGTAGGTGTATGAGTCAATATAGTGGAATGCAGGTCTGCTTGTTTTTTGTGCAGTTAGTAGTGGGAGATCAAAAAGTTTCAGATTTTTGGCATTTCATTGTTAATAGCTTGCTGTTGTTGTGGTTTCGTTTTAAGGCACGCTGAATAAATGAAGACGAGAAACAATATCATTATCGGCTAACCATATCGCAGCGACTATATAGCAACAATAATAACGCAGCTGCCCATCATCACGTCCCTGAGATTTACCTTATTCCACTTGATTCCTCTAAATACTGTTTTTGCAAGGAGACTCATCCTCTCATGATCAGCATTACAAAAGCAAACAGACAGCGAATCTTACGTAATCTCCATTTATTTTGCACCGCTCACCACTACTGAATAGCTAAACTTACTGACATGTGGCTCGGTGGTCTGGCGTTTCTTTTTTTGCAATCCGTCTCGGACAGGGATCACGTTAAATATAAATGTACATGCATTTCGCGGCATGATACGCAATACGCTCTGTCGGCGCTACAATGGCGATGATCAATGAATGACCATATAGTCAAGAGGGAGGGTGACTAAACATGGTTAGTGGTGATGATGATGATACTGCACGAGTAGTATCATCGTCGCCATCAGTTCACCTCATCACCATCATTCATTCCCTATTTTCCTCTGTGAAACAGTTCATCTTTCTTTGTCAAGACAAACTTTCTGCTGTGAAGACGATGATGAGTCAAATACTGCGAACTTGCTGTTTTACAAAAGACCAAAAAAGTGTACCTGTGCCTAAGAGAAAATCTCATTCATAAAACACAAGAAATAAACAGCGTACAAGCGCGCTCGTTGATTTTTTCATTAATGTGTAACAACAACTACTGCTGCTGCAGTTACTCTTGCAATAATTGAGCCTGGTATTCAGAGCACAACACTATTGCTGACAATGACTCCACATACAAGATGTTAAATACAATGAACGACATCCCATCTACATACCATCAGCGTCAGTACACAATGTCAAACAAAAATAACAGTCAAGTCAGCGAGAGATGTACCAAGAAGAAAGGAGTTGATCGTCTTGCACTCTGACAACTAGTTTGCTATAAAAAGAACTCTCTGCTGCTTTGCACATTAAAGACAATAAGGAAAAACGTGTGATAGCTGCTGCCGACTGAGTTTTTCTGCTTTGAAAGAGTTTGACTACTCACAAAATAAGTGAATTAACAACAGTGGTACAGTAACAACGGTCGTGCTCGTTCATGGCACAAATGGACGCAATCTTTTCATTCTGATGCTTTTGTTGTTGTTTCTCTCTCCTCAATAAACATGACTACCGAAAGTGCGCAGCGCAGCACAAGGTGAGTAGCGAAGGAGATGTGGCTAACCACACACGGGAAATTCATTAATTTAATTTTTTAAACTGGATCATCTTTTTATATGTGGTATTATCATAGTCGTAAAAAATGCTACAACCTGCCTGGGATTCCTTCCTTAATATGTTCTCACCAGAGAAAATGAAATGTTTATGCCCAGAGTGAAGAATGCCAAAAAATGACGTGTTTAATGAGCCTGTACACGCCAAATAAAGGGTGTTTTTCTCATTTTTTATGATGAGAACTATCCAGGTCTTTAAAGGACGATAAAAATAATCTCTTGATAGAATCTACACTACCCAACTCCTCAAGGTAATGCGTTCAATTAATAATTAACTGGTATAATGCCATCGAAGAAAAAAAATGAATATTCACATTTTAGATGAAAAGTACAGACGAGTGAGTGAGCATTACTTGAGAAAAAAGATAAATTAAAACATGCTAGAGCAGTTGAATGTACGTTGACAAGTATTTTAATACAAGCTGTGTATACTGAATATATTTTGAAATGACCATGTGTTCAATCACCGTTTTCAGTAAAAAAACGACGACCTTCCGCGGTATTAACAGCAAGCATTGCATTTACGTGTGTGAAATGAGCTAGAATTTGAAAGTATATATGAAATATGAACGTCGATATGTGGAAGTACAGTAAAGCCCAGCATAATTGGCTTCGGGGAATATTACTGAATTACTAAAGAGAATCTCAGGGTCAAATCCACAGCTTGTCAAGCAGGATAAAATGACTATATGTGGGAGGACGGGTGAATGTAATGATCGCAGTAAGAAAACAGAGAAGCAGGATGTGGTGGAATGCAACAAAGATGAAAGTGCATTCCAAGCCCAGATGCGAGGGTGCATAAAATGAGTATCATATTTCAAGCTTCAAAGGTATTGCTGTACAGAATGTACTCCAGAGATACTCACATTATTTCTCCACACAAGTTTCTTCGTGTTATGAATACATCTTTCTCATAACAACAGAAGAAAATCAACGTTCTCGATGTATGAACATGTACATTAGTTGTAGCATGCCTAATCGTGTTTTAAATTTAACCAAAATAATTTTCATTGTGCCGTAGTTTTTGTTTATGTGTACGAACAAGTGAACCACAGCAAAAATACTTCCTTTTAGAGACAGCACGAGTGATAGTTACAATGCGGAAAAGAGAAAATCTTACTAAAATAGAGCGTGTACACACACAGTCAGTTTCGTTTTTCCTTACAAGTACGAACCAAATCACTACAGCTATTGCTACAATGAAACACACTTACATATAAAACGTTTTCAAAGAAAAACTGATTTCGAGCTGATTTAAAAAACCCCACATTGCTCATTGTTATTGTTATTAACTTTGTACACTTTAAAGATTTTGAAAACGAGATGAACTAGCGGTAATTGCAGACCGTGAAGGTGAACAAAATAAGTAAACATGTACAGCCATTTTTCTTCGTCTGCACACTTATATCTGCTTAAGTGGATAATTGATTTTCCAAAAAAAACACTTGATAGGGCTCTTCCCACAAAGCCAAAAGCCGTAAGACAACAAACACCACAGTCACGTTAAGTTTTAGTATTTCGTTGCCACGTCGTCTCCCTCTATTAAAATTATCTGTATGAGGGAGAAGCAAAGGATTTTTATGCATTTGTCCTTGGGTATTTTCCAATATAACGGCGAACGCAAAATCAAGCAAAAGAGTTTCATAATCTCTTTTAACCTCTCTTATCCAGCCGACACTCGCAAACAAACAGCCCAACGCGATAAGTACAACGTCAAAGTGTCGTCTTTAGTTTTTTTTGGTATGGATGTCCCACCTCCTACCTTCTTTATCAGTTTACCTTGAGAGAATATTATAAATGCACACACAGAGAAAATAGTAATTTTGGTTGTCAGTTCAATTTGTGACAAGCACTTATCATTCAAAGTGGAGTTGTTATAAACGCTGGTCATAAAAAGAACAAGCCTTGGCATTGTAAAAAATAATAAAGATTTGTTCTGCGCTTTGAATTTGTGTTTGTTGTGTCATGCTTTATTTCTGTGTAAGCATAGTTATCTGCTCCTTGTTATACAAATAACCAGACTAATGTGACAACTTGCTAGAGCTAGAGCTCTTCATGCAGGAATGGTTCTTAATGGCTTTTCGAACGAACAGGAAAAGGAACAACTTGTTTTCCCAGCAGCAATCATAAGACATGCTTTACAAAACGGAGTATCAACTGTCAATAAACGAATTCCATGTAAGTATTCAGCAATGAGGTCGGTGACACAATACCCGATGTAAATTCCTTGAGTAAATACTCTGTCGTAGTTTACAAAATTTAATGTGGTGATCATTTTAATGTAATAATCATTAATCTTGCTAATTAATCCATGTGTCCGAATTTTATGATCCTCGAATGTTATGTCAAATAAAAAGGATAATTAAAACCCCTGCTGAATACTTCCACTTGTGTCTACATTTTTCATCTCCTCTTCTTGATTTGTACTGTTTTATTAAGGTTTTGTTCAAGCAGCTCAACACATCTTGACTTGCGCCTTGATTATAGGGTGCTATGTTTTTCTGCCTTCCCACAGCAAATTATTATTTGAACATTTCACGACCTGTCTACCACCTCCTAGCCAGTGGCAGCCGCCAACGTGGTGGAAAATTAAAGTCAGGCTCTAATAACTCTCATTTAATATTTTTCACCGCTCCATTTTTATCTTTTCCCTCTCTATCCCTACGAGATTCCTTCTAACAAGCCATCCACAATACCATTCTAATTTTTTATATATTGCCTTTGGTAACCCCTTTTATTTTTTTCTTTCTTTTATCTTTGATGAATTAGTGAGTGTGCATGCACACACAAATCAGTATAATGGCAACTCACACTACAATCTATAATGCTCACTGCCATTGCACTACGCACACACATACACGATCTTGTACATGTACTTTTTGTTCGTATTTTTCATTACTGCTTCTTTTTCAAAACCAGTAGTCATTACCTTAAAAGCAAGACTTCTATACAAAGAAGCAAAGGGCCACTCTTTTATTATAGTCAACGAGTCACAGTTATTCCTCCGAGTGTGGGTTATTATTACAATCAGCGACTCTTTATTAGCATTTTGCACCTGCTTCCCTTCACCCCCGCATTGTTTCTCCCTCTCATTTAGCTATCCAATCGTAACAAAAATAATAAAAATTAAAGAAAAACAAAATCAAGCGCACCTTCCCGCTCGCTCCCCCTTTGACTTATCTTTATGCTGACGCATGTCTCAATCAGAAGAGGAAGCCGTGTAAAAAATGATTGCACCTTTGCACACATTTATTTTCTATCCTGTAGTTCTGCTCTGACTAGTAGTACAAGGGATCTATGTACGATTATCATTATTATTATTACTACTACAAAGCTCAAAATAAATTAAAGCAACGAGCACGAACCTATTTCCACACTGCATTGCTCAAAATGATTGCCGAGTTCCTTCAACAACAATAACAACTGCAGTAACCAGAGTAAAGTTCCTATTTTACCTCATAATTTTTATCGCCTTATCAGCAGAGTGCACGTAATTACTAGTTCCTCTACATATTATGTTTCTAATGAGTCAGCCGCTCATACTTTCAGTCTGAAGCTGCCTCGACAAATTAACATTTAACAAGGAAATTCATCAACCATCATCGGTAGCA
Organism: Callyntrura sp. NNG-2020; assembly: GCA_027744055.1. Taxonomy (NCBI): domain Eukaryota; kingdom Metazoa; phylum Arthropoda; class Collembola; order Entomobryomorpha; family Paronellidae; genus Callyntrura; species Callyntrura sp. NNG-2020. The sequence goes on from JAHZNE010001634.1 coordinate 28,372, forward strand.
ACCGCCGTGTTCTGGCAGCTGCTAAAAATTCTTATTTTCACAAGAAAAAATCTCGGCTAGAACTGAAAACATTGCTGCGTATCTCTGTAATTTGATGCTTTCCTTGTAACTTTTTACATTTTTCGCTTAATATGTGCGTTTCGTGCTCTGTTAATTGAAAACGAGTACAAATTTTCATTTTCACTCTGACTCACAAGCCATCATTTTGAGCAGCCAGACATACCGTCGTCAGCATTACCATTACTCTGTTCATCAGCTTTTGCTCTTTATCTTTGAAAACAACTTGCACAAATTGAATTAATGCAAAAGAAAATTCACCTTGTAGATTTACTTTTGGCTAAGCAAGAATACAACTTACTGTACCAAGGAATATTCTTATTCTTGGGAAATGAACTGCACTGCGGTTTTAAGATAATCCACATTCTAACAAAATGGCAAAAGGCCTTCCACATTCTTTTATTCGTCACATCTTGTGTCCTTCATTTTCTTTCTTTATGTTCTATTAGTAAACTGTTTCTCGTTGGCTTTTTTTTAGTATTCATCATTTTCATTTAATGAAAAATTTAGGGTAATATTAGTAGACTTCTCCTCATGTTATTGCTGGAGCTGGCGGTAATTGCCACACAGAAAATTATCACAGAGAAGTTTTTCAAATTTCTTTAATCCATACTCCACCAGCGGGGCACGGCTTTCCTGTTTTCTCATATATTGGTCTATTACTTATGATCTCACACAGGAGAAAATGGGAGAGACTATCCACGACGAGAGGGTTAAAATAAATTGTTCTATAATACTACATCAGTTTGGCAGGCGGCAAATGAGTACGAGATATTTGTGAGGATTATGCTTCCTTCTCTGTCATTAGACTTAAGAACCTGATCACTAGTGATCACTAAGAAAATAGAGAAAATGTGTTCGTTTTCCAAAACATCTACATAGTAAAGCAAAATAACTAGGCAGACTATCTTGACAAAAAACGATTTCACTGGCTTTGTTCATGCACATGTCTGTCTCTGTCCGTGTGTCTGTCATTTTCCTCAATTCGGCGCATTCTTGTCAATTCTCGTTTAAAACACACAATATATTTGAGCTGATTGTGTGTAAATGTCAAGTGGTATAATCTTAAAGGCTGTTTACTGGCAGCTGCAAAAACACTTCTCACAATCACTACTGTGTATCCATCGTAGAAATATAAATAACTTAAATTCTTTTATTTTTTGCCTGTAACACACATGACTGCCTTTGCCTCGTTTAGGGAGTAGAACTGATTACAATTGTCGTTCTGTATGTACGTAAGCGTGCTACATATCACCTTTGTTTCTTATTAAGCGTTGCGGTGACGTGCACACAGGTGCATTAGCGTATAGCTGTATCTTATATTAAAACGTATAACCGTCATAATAACTGCCTGCCATGCTTGACTCGGTTGAAGCCCTTTTTGGTGTAGTTATATTACGTATTTTCTAACTCATAGTTACTAAAGACAAGAACTGGGAATAAAGGGGTGTTTTTCTTGTAGGTAGCACATTGTGTGTACTTATTGACGTAATTTTTTTCTTTGTGATTTTTGGCTTATCTTATGATGGCAGAGGATTACAGGTGCATTGGCGCATACACCCGCTGTGTAGTCTGCGATAAATGAAATGACACAAAAGTTGTGATTTTTGATTGGTTCATGGGCCGTTTCAAGTTACAAGAATTACAACTTGCTTACTACCAGAAAAATGATAATGGCTTATTTGATTTGGTTTTTGTGGATATACTAAGTCATACATACACAATACATACGTAAATTGTAACAAAAACTTCGCATAACAAATGTTAATAAAACGGCGCACCGTGTCTTTTGTATAAGCACACGGCGTTTTGCATGTTTTTTGTTTATTTATTGGCGAGGCGAGAACACAAAAATTTATGTGTTTAGAGGTAAGTGCGCACGCATGAATGCACCACAACCAAACAAACTGTTCCCCTGTGTAAACGTGCATGTACTTCTTTACATGCTTATACGACGGAAAACATGCAAAAACAACTTGTTTTACTTTTTAAACAAAATGGTGGTTTTTAATAGAATCAAAAATAATGACAGATTGCGTTGCAAACAAATGAGTTGCTTTTGTGCTTTTATACAAAATCTAACGTTTAGTTGGCAATTACAAAGAAGAATGTGTCGAGAGAAACCGCAATTGTCACAACAAAAAGGCGCGAACGACAGTCTTTTAAAGGTTTTACAGAACTATAATCGCTGCTGCATGATAAATTTCAACACGAGAGTAATTTTCTTTTGTGTTTTATGATGTATGACAGTGTTGGGTTAAGAAGAGACGGTAGGGTTGAGTGTATTACGGGACGCAAGATGTTACATGCATCTCATTTTGCCTTTGTTTCCTTTGGTCGTCCAACTTCTATTATCTTTGTTTTAATTTGGTGGATGTTAAATTGATTGAGTTACAGTATTTGCATTACCTTCAATTAAAAATTAAATAAGGGATTCTTTCGGGAAGATGCTGCGTGAGAATAACGTAACTGCTTGAGAACAACGGGCAGGGCACAGCATTTTGGTAATACAGACAAAGCCAAACAGGTGGTCAGAAAGGGAGAATACCATCTGAGCGGAGCAGCAGAATTTATTTTGCTGTGATTTTTACGGGTTTGTTTATTCTACCCTTTCGCATAATAAAAGTCAAAGAATGATGTATGTGCGTATATACATAATAATATGTGCTACTAAAGAGCCATTAAAAGAAACAAGGCCGCTGAGTACGTGATTATGGTGGAGCAGAAAATTAAGGCTTGTAATAAAAAAGCTGTTAACAAAAAGGATTAACATTTTATAATTAAAATGATCTTTTGGGTTCTAGTACACCACTTGTTTTGACCCTTAATCATTGACTGTGTTTGCATAGAAACTGTACGTTTTGTGCGCTGAATCCGTTGTCAATAAACAAACAGGAAACTATAAGGCTAAAAGTGTCTATCTACTATTTAACATAAAGAAAATTAACACTTGCAATCATACAGCAAATTAAATTAAAAACAGGTAGCGAAGTGAAGCAATTATTAGAGAGACGAAAAAATACAGTTCTAAATGTTATATTTTTAGCACTTGTCTATACGAGATACATGGATTTATAACAAAGTCACTGATCGTGAGTGTTCTTGATATCACATTCATGGATCCAGCGTTTTAAAAGATTCTAGATTGGTCGAACATGAAAATAATGGTTCTCTGAATTAAAAACGATATAATAAATAATAATTATATAATGACAAAATTAGAAATAGTTCGCGTACGTAAAATAATACATAGATTAACAACAATTTTAGACGGTTACTTTACTGCTGTCAAGTACGGAAGCAAACCAGGTCTGCTGCTGTAAGTAGGTTTTCGTTTCGGTTTTCTAGAATGAAACTATCTGGGACATACCTCTAAAATTACAAACTTGTGGCATATCTTGTATTATACGATAAATTGTAGCGTAGCCCAGCTACCATAATAATATCTTACAAAAATATTAAGAATTGTACTGAAACCTTGCAAAATGCACGCATAATGGTTTATTACGACTTTGTATCATCGTTAACGGTGGGCTCGCGTGTAAACAATAAATGAAGGATACGAGCCGAAACAACAAGCGAAATAGTTGTATTATAATAATATATATAATATAATACTAAAATGCGTTCAAGATTAGTGCCGCGGTAATTTTGAATATTTAGTTATGACTAACACTAACTAAATGCCTAAATGATTATTTACTTGTATATGAATTACTTTTAAAACTAAACCTGTCTAAGTGTTGGAAATCAGCTATTGTTGACACAAAATATAGAATTTAAATAAACTCCAACTCAAAAACTAACAGAACAACATAGAGCGCGTTTGTTTATGCATAAAAACCGATCAGAGAATTTCACTGGGGGATGACTTTACAAGTTCTTGCGCACGGATAAAATGGAGCGAGAATCGGAAAACAATTTTTTTACTTCCAAACAAAATGGGTCATTGCTGCTGCCTATGTGAAATTTCTGCAATTTTTAAATGACAATTTATGCAAACGTTGAAAATGGAATTGCGCATAAATTGTATGTGAGTATGGAATGTCAGACAAAACTAACATTAAATTCTCTAACCGCAACAGCCCTGATCTTCAATGCTTACACACTCATCTGATTCGTAACAGATTTTAGTAGAGGAGAAAGGCAAGGTAGAAAGCGACGACAATAGTGTGGTCGCAGTGGTGATGAATATGTCAAGAGAAGTTGCATA
>JAHZNE010001635.1:0-15136 GCA_027744055.1 Callyntrura sp. NNG-2020
CATTTAAATACAATTTTCGGGCGCCTTACGCACACAATTTAAAGGCTTTAATTGGGGCGGTATATTCACAGGCGGTTACTTCTATATAATCGTGTAGAGTAGCATTATTATCAGGATAATATGAACGATACTACCTACGGATAAACGACGGGGGATACCGGTAGTTGAACCTGACATGGTATGTACCTACTTTTGTCGTCGTCATTTTAAACTTTTTGGCTGTAATAACATACACAGAAATGAGTTAACGTATATAAATCAACCATTAACCATTATTTTATGTCTATATCAAATTTAGATTCACGGAGGTAGATGCAATTTTCATCTTACGGTCGAGGGGTCGACAATATTCAAATATTAAGAAGATGAGTTTATCCTATAGTACAATTTCACCCTATATAATTATGCGCAGTACGCACACAAGTGAAAATGCATATTCATATTCATACAACTTTTGGAACTTTATGCCTTCATTGGCGAAATTTGCAATTTTTTGCTGAAACGACAAGACAAGTGACATTGCCAAACGTTTTATAACTCTTTGCATTGATTGATTAATAAAAAATAATCGGTGAAAAAAAGTAGCTAAATATGCATTTAAAAAGTTGCTCATTATTTTTAATGCATCACGAGATCAAGCTAACAAATGAGTGAGGTTTACAGTTGGAGTTTATGGGAGTTGTAGGCAAAACTGAAAATAAATGACTGCACATTACTTTATGCCCAGCTGCTTTTTTCACCTCTGAACAAATCAGCTGCTCAATTATAAATGAAAGCAAGCGGATGTTGAACGAGTTAATAAAAAGATTTTTGGCTCGAGCTAAACGCACGCTTGTCTAAAATGTGCCTTACATTCATCTGTTATTTTTATTACGCAAAAAACCCATGTGCAATGAAATTATAGAGTAATCCAGATGAAAGTAATAAAAGAAGCACATGCTAAATGTGAACCTCCTATAGAGAGTCCTCTCTGTTATCGACTTCCTGTTTTATTATATTACCCATACGTACCTAGGTGCAAGCAGCAATGAAACGTTTTCATTTTCTACTTTGAATATAAGCTCCTATCAAAGACGAGATTCATTTTTTATTAAAAATCTCAAAGACCTTTTAAACACACGAATATCATACAATTCACGTCCTTGTTCAATGATGATGACAACATTAGGGTTTCAAATAAAAAAAGAAATGGAATTGGATCCTACTGTAGAGATCCCAACAGTACCTCCTATGTGCGCTTCCGTGGTGGTGTTCTCGGGCGAGAGAAAGAGAAAGAAAAATATTGGTGTAACCTATATTTACTCTTTGAGCACACGCAATTGCACAAAGGACAATGAAAAAGGGTTGCGTATGGTTATGTTGTGTCATGCTCTGCAAATGCGTACTGTTCAGTCCTAGAAAGTAAGCAATAATAATAATAATATTCAAAAGAGAGGAAAGTGAGATTGTCCTGTGGAGCAGCAGCAGCCAAAGGTGGAGGTGAGATTTTATGAAAGAAGACTTCAATCTGCGTAACGTCGTACACGGAGTAATGTTCGTTTGTCATGATAATGGTGTTGTACTCTTGTACAAACTCTACACGTCATCATCATGATCATGATCAGCAGCAGCAGCAGCAGCACCCGAATAAAATCTCACACGTTTGACGTTGTAAGTAGTAAATGTTGAGATAGATGTTAGCAGTGGGGCAAATATATGTGTTGCGTACAAACATGATCATTATTACCTTGTTCCACAGCGGTGGTTCATCCGTTTTATGTCATGACGTTCTTTTTGTTGATGATAATAATGGCATATGCTGACTGACTGCATGTTTATTTATTATTGTGATTTCTCCGTTTAAATCCTTTTCATTCGTGCTATTCAATTTGCTCATCCGTTGGTGTGTACAATACAGGGGAAAAAATAAAATAAAAAATAAAAAGTGAAAAAGGGTTTTGTACTAGCTCGTTGACAATCGACACGATGAATTTAAGTTGCCATTAAAGCGTATCATAAGGAATATAAAAACATTTTTGGGACAAGACCGCTCTTTGTGTGAAATTGAACGTTCAAATTGCACAGCGAGAAGCCGTTGATTCCTGTGGGTTTTATTTACTTTTAAGCACGTGGGCTTTCGCAGTGTGTAAAAATATCACTGTCGCTTTCTCGTTCTGAACTGAAACACTGAGGATGGATAATCTTGCGTCAGAAAAGTACTTAAATGCACACAAACAGAGAATCCTAACCAACATGAATGAATCGATTATTTCTCCGACAGGCTGGCGTCGCTTGAAAATGTACTAGCAGATGGATACTCAATTCAACTGCTGCAAGTACATAAAATCATTGATTGAGGAAGCTCGTCGGCTCATAGAAGACAGAGACAAAAAGATGAGTAGTAGTGGAAAGAAAGGTAGCTCGTTTTTTAAAAAAGGGGTGGACACTACTATTTCCTTTATAGATAACTACTGTACCAGAGGTCAAGATGCTTCACTCATGTGCGCATGTCAATGTGTGACCACAACGTAAACTTTTTGATACTCTTTTATGCGTCTAGCCAAAGTCAAGGAAATCTCGAGTAAGATTTTTTTTACTTGGTTATAGATTTTGAAAAATTGACCTGCACCAAAGGGGGTTTTTAGTTTCCTGCTGCGCGTTGTAAGCTTCCAGCTAATATTTACCTATTTATCATCTCTACTAACATGGTTTGGGAACCTCCCACTAGAAATGAAAGAGGCGGAACTCGGTATGAAATAAATTTCCTCGCACTTTTTATAATCCGTTTCACTCACTTTTTCCAATAATCATAATACAAAATTGTTCAAGAATATGTATCGAATTCTAAATTAGAAACTTTTTGTTTAAAACAAAGCACAAAATGTATTACGCTGAGCTGGTAAAGCGTAAACCGCTTTACGTCTTCAGTCTATACGGTGGTGTTCAAGATTACCCTTTCAGTTTAAGCATTTAAAATGGCAATTAAAAGGTGGTGGAGTTGATTACCAACGAGTAATAAGCTTAACGGAGAGTCATGATACTTACTATTATACAAAAGTTCTGCGTTTCAAACAACAGTAATAATAATAACTGTGAGAAACCAATTTCCAGATTCAACCATGCTCATATTTTTCATAGAGCCAATCACAACAACAGATGAGAATAATATATGTAAATCTATCAATGCCCTGGATTAAAAATTGCAGTCTTCCACTTTTTCTTTTCTAAACGCCGTTGTTGCGCCTAATTAATCCAAAGAGGGAAAGAACACACAGAAGTAAAACCATTTGTTTGTGAGTTTGTGGGAGGAGTTGTGTTTTTGTTCCCAGAAAATATAACTTCATAGTGAGTCAAATAAGGTGTAATGTAGGAAATACAATGGTAAAAGGTATATATATATATATACATACATGTATCTACTTAAAGGAAGTCTTACACGAACACGAGTGATTTACTTCTTCCAGTATAATGTTTTACTTAAGACGGAAATGGTCAGCAAAAGATGTGCGCGCTGCACTTTGGTGGAAGTTGCATCTCTCTGATCTTTTCTTCAAAAGGTTTTCTGGCTTTACTGCCACACGGTAATAAAAAAAGGTAAGCACAACGATACAGGTAAACACTTCAGGAGCTTGTAAGATCCCAGGGGTTCTCATAAAGAGGCTATTCTTAGCACCAATATTGTTCTTGAAACAATAGTTGATTTGCCGAGAGAAAGAGCTTTGCCTTGTGTAACGACGACATCATCTTTTTTGCGGCGGCGGCGGCGGCAGTGTAGGGCTAAAAGCTTACCACAATATTATACGATCGTTGTGGAGCCGGATGTCTGCAAGAGAGGATTTATGATTAAAAACTGTCATTCAATACGGTTATTTTAGATGCGGATTGCATCTTTAGAGAATATACATGCTAAAAACTCCTCCTACTTTCCAAGAGACGAAAATACTAATTACTAATTGCAAACAAGAAAAACATGCACTAGGTTAGTGAAGGCAGGCGCATTACATGGAGCTCTCTGTACTTTTTTCAACTGTAATAATAATTTTCATTATTTAGCGGTGAAGGTGATAAAACTGAGGGAAAAGAGGTGTGCAATGAAAGCATTCTCGGCGTAAATTTTTATGGGCCGTATTGTGTACATCTTTCTGTACTGTATATATATCACATAGACTGTACTGATCTCTTACAACAGATTATCTTTTCATTGGAGTTAATATATTCCATGTAAATTAAATTAGGAGACATTCGTTACATTACATACTAAATGAAGAACTTGATGAATTGACAATTTCTAGTGTAGTCACAGATACGGAAATAGCTTCACTTAAATCGATCATTACTTCAAATCCGCTCAATTGCATTTAACTTTGATTATTGAATAAACAATCTGAACTAGCTATTATTTAGAGAAAGCAAGTACACAGTTGTAACTGACAACAGTTGTGAGTAGAATATTGGCAAGTACTTCCGAAAATAAAAAAAATCAGCAGCATGTGTAAACGAACGTTATCAAGTTATCATACAAACGACTACTTATAAAATTTGTCAAAATCCAATGAGGTCAACCGTGCAATACTTTGTGGTAAATCGACTGGAATGAACCTTACACGTTAGTTATACACGCGTGCTTGTTTAAAGAGTGTATTTGTAATGACGATACAAACAAAAAGAGATATATACCCAACCGCAACCCAATGCACATTTAGCAGTGTATATAGCGTAATACGTTGATTGTGAGAACTGCGTTCGAATAAAATCAGGAAGAAATTGTTTGGAAGAATATGAGGGAAAAGTAGGCGTGGTTGAGGCTTCAAGGGACATGAAAAAGAGAAAGAAAAGTCAAGAAAATTTCCCAGAAATAAATGCACCTCTTTATACTGCGGACCGTCCGTTCTTCACCCCTACCCATATTACCCGAACTGTTTCAATTCTCATTATTATAGATAATGTAGAACATATAGTACAAAATGTGCTTTTACGCTCCCTCTCCAATCTTTTCCCGTCGCGTCGCCAGCTCTTTCATGTATGCTCAGCATCTCTCACACTATCAGGGCAAGTTCATAAGAAACAGTGAAGGCTATCGATGTTTGAATCCCTTTGATTTCTTATGAAGAACATGATGAGATCTCAATATTGTTCATGCTCATCTTCTCGTAGTCTTCCAATCAGAACGTGCTTATATATCGGAGCTTCAAAAGGATAAGCGTGTAGTAGCGTTATATGGTTCCCCTTGTTCTAACTTTTTGAGTGTGTTAATTTGTAGTAGGGCAAAAGCTAAGGAGACGGCGTCGTCGTCAATTCGGTATAATATGTGTGTGTACATACAAGTTTCTCTACAACAGTCTAGTAGTCACTTTTACCTGCCTGCCTGAAAAGCTCAAGTTTGATGGGGCGACAGAAGAACAGTCGAGCCGATACTTTTCAACTTTTGCTGATGAAAATGATGGTAATAATGTGACGGCTGAGAGAACTTTACTTTTCTAAATTCCCTTTGTGCCGGGATCAATCGGCAAGTTTTGGCTGCCCTTTCTTGCGTCTTTTCTACGAGATATTTACAGCTTTTTAACTTTAGGAACAGTGTTGGAAACTACGTCAAAAGAAGGAAAACAATAGTATACGACTTTCGTAACGCTCAAAAAAGAAAGATTACGTGCTTGTAAGTTTTGTTTGACTGAAGATCAAACCCAGACAGAAATATCGCTGTTTTTGATGGAAAGATACTTTTTCAAACAAACTTACAGATAATAAAATAAAAGCAATAAAAAGTACTCTATTTGGTACGTTTGCAGTTTGCAAAAACTGCAAAAAGACAATCGCGTATTTATAATAATTCTCTTTGCTCCCTACTATAACCGAGGAAGGCAACACCATCACGTTTCAAGCAAACTTATCGACAATCTATATGGCTATATGACAATTGACAATGACAGGAAAGACTTTCTACTAGCTTTTTTCAACAAATCAATGAAAATGCAGACTCATTTTTTACATTTAATTAGTTTAGCATAAATAATGTGTTTATTTTGTATATATTAAATTCAAAAGGCTTGGATTGAATACATATTTTTCCTATTAAACAATCCCATGTCGTATAACTTTACTGTATTTTTTTCTACACCGGAAGTATGTAAATTCTAAAAGTACTGTATGCGATCAGTATGTTTTGTCTATCTTTCGTAATCACCATTTCTTCCGAAGTTGACACACGGAAACTTGGAACATATACATTAGGCCAACCCCCAGAGGTCAAACGAAATAGGTCAAAACTTAAAATACACCGAAATGGACTTAAATTTGAAACACATATACCTCAACTTCATATCCCACCACATTAACGTCTTACCAGGTTTGACAGGAATAAGTGTAGCGGATGGTTATGTTTGTCATTTAAAAAATGTTGTTAACCTCCGGGGTGACCCCAAGGGGTTGACCTCTTGGGCCAATATAAACTGCTCCAATAATTTTCTATACAAACTTATCCGACCCACTGATCTAATCTTTCTATTATGAGCAATATCATAATTCCAATTTTAAAGATTTTATCTGGTTTCCTAGTCATAGCCCAGACGTACAGCATAAAATAAAATTTTACAGCTCTGAACTAGCTAATGCTACATAGTGCCTTCATAAAAATGTCATGTGCCCTCACAAACGCCACATGAGCTTCACACAATTAATCGGGACAATATTTGCTGCGTACAACCTACTTCATTTCATACTACCTCGCTTCAAAGTATTGGTACAAAGGATTGTATAGAAGATGAGATGAATTAGTATAAACGTGACAATAACACTATTCATATGATCCAACCACACCTTTTAGGTAGAATTCTTTGGTCTCCGGTGGAATTTATGGTTGAATGCAAATGCTGACTGCTTTTTGTCATGATTAATGTACTGTTTTATTTCATTTCGTCTATCATTTTTATAATATCATTGGATGCAATGCAGCCAGTAATAAATGTATTTTACAAAATGTTTCAAAACTTGTGAAGTTTCATAAAAGATACAGATGCTCCGGTTTGGCTGAAAACTTGCTACTTGTTTAAAAAATCATAAATGCTCACCCCTTATGCCTCAATGTTCACTCCCAAAGTATATACATGTTATCTAACTCCCCAACTTTTTATCTCATGCGTTAACATTCTTTTATATACCTTGGGTTTATGTATATAAAATATTTTTGGTTTCAATAATGAAAAGATAGAAATATGCAGTAGCAAGAGGAGCAAGCAAACGCCCTTATTTATTTGGGCTTCCAAAAAGACCATAGTTGCTTCATCCATTTAAAGTGTTGTCTGTATGTGTATGTGTTTTTATTATACTTTCTCCACTACTGAGAACTTATGTGCGACCCGCACCCGACTACGTCTACGCAACTACGCCTACGCTTTACATTCATTTAAATGGGAGCGTACGGCGCCATCTCATTGTCAATAACAGCAATTTGGTTATGTTCCATTTTCGCCTGTGAGGAACTGGAGCGCTACCTGTAAGGTGTGCTTTCTCTCTAAAAGACGATTTCGAATTTTCAAATTCTGTTTTTGCCAATCAATAGCTATGATCAATATCTTGACCAAGTTTAGTTTTACATGGAAATAAAAGTTAAGTTTGTATTAACAATCCCATCTCACCAGCAAATGACAAAGGGTGGGAGTAATACGCGTTATTATATGGTCGTGGTCGCGCCAATGCAAAAATGAGTAAAGGTATCATTCACACCAAACGACGCATGTCATGTTTGTAACTTAAATTACAACAACGAATTATTAATTCACACGATTAAATTGGCCTTTACTGCTGTAAAGGGCATTTGGATGAATTCATTTAAGGATACCATTTGCATACCTGAAAACATTTTATGCCTTAAATACATAAGCCATAAGCAAAATAATAGTGTAACTAGTACAAGGAGAAATTCACGAGGAAACATAAAGAAGATCAGTGATACTAAAGACCCATGATAACTCCATAAAATACCTACGGCCAATTTCTAGTTATGAAATGTAGAGAAATTTACTTTTGAAAACGTTTCTACTGTTTTAGTTGTAAAATTGCAGTGAAAAGAGGGGTTACGTCTTATTAGAGAGCTACTTCAGTACTAAATTAAAACATTACAAACTTCGAGAAACGGAAAATAAGGCAGTGACATATCGTATCCAGAAGCTAAGCAGCTTGTCAATAAGCCATTGAATCAAAATTACCCAACGACGATGACTTAGGGGCAATATGAGATTGTTTGTCGTTTATTATTTAGAAAAATGTTAACCGTTTGCGTTATGTTATCTCTTATGTGAACAAGTAATTTTCCGAAGCACATTGTTATTTCATACCCGATTTATTCAGTATTGTGCGGGTACCACATATTTTTCCGTTGCGTCAGAATAAATTCGGGAAAGTTGATAATCCATTCATTTATACAGATATGCATATGCAATTACAAATTCTTATTTCCCTACTTTCGTCTCTCCGAAAAATAAACACTGCTAATGCTACCATTTTGGATTTAGTCTCGATTTCGGTTCTGTTGAACTCATAATTCCTAAGAACTGAAAGATTTTAAGTGTTTCAATTAAAATCTCTTGGCTGCAGCATTGCAAATATAAGTTAGAAAGTCGTTTATGAAATCAAAAATATCTCGTTTTCTCTTGCTCGTATTGCGTTGCGATCCTGTGCCTAGCAATTCGCAGGGGTTGCGCTTTGCGCTGCGACTACTCTACCATTCCAATAGCACTTAACTAGCATCATTCTCGAATGCTTACTGTTCTCGCCATCTTACAGCAAAGTGATGAAGCGCCAACTCAGATGTAGGTTTCATGTGACAAATTTGAAGTTTGGAGACCGGTTTCTCCAAAGTCATATGCAATGTGTATTGTTATACAGTCGGTGCAATAAAAAGGGTTCAGTGTGGATGTGGATATTTAAATCATCATCATCATAACTTACCTTACGGTTTCCATAAAATTTGGTTGTTATCTCAAATTGACAGCCGGTAAGTATTGAAAAGTTCATAAAAATACTACTGAAAAGTGGTTTTTGCTTGCACTTTCCCTTTACATATTGATTGTTCTCTTATCATATGTATTCATTAACGGAAATATCAATGACTGATACTGGTTTTTATAACAGCAATAACGCTTGTTATATTTTATTTTGTACCGTTACTTTCTCTTTTTAATTTTGTTTGCGTGTACGTATATGCATAAAATGATATTTAATTCCTATATTTCATCTGAGACAAGACGTGAAAACTAATTAACAGGACATACTGTCAGTGATTCTAATTAACGCCAACGCAAACTTCTCACACAAATTCTTGAACTTTTAAACACAGTTCTTGTTTGGAGCTGGTAAAAATGTTGATATTCTTTCTCCTAAACTTAACGTACAATCTTATAATTGCAGGAGGGCCGTGTAATATTTTAATATTTAAAATATTTCCGACACTGGATTTGGTTAATTTATATAATCATGCCACCGAAAAAAGAACAGGCTCAAGAAAAAGCGGTGCNAATTGCAGGAGGGCCGTGTAATATTTTAATATTTAAAATATTTCCGACACTGGATTAGTAAGGGACCTTGAAACAATTAGTGAAGAACTTCGTCTGAAAGATGAGGAATATTTGATGACCAACTTGGAAAAACTCGAACGGAATGTGCTACGAGGGGGTGACAAAAAGATGAAACCGGAATATGACGCCCTTGCTAAAGTCAAAACTCACCTTGTAGACGAAAAAAAGCAAATTCGCATGTGTGATTGGAGTACTGTTGAGATTGAAGTTTTAAATAAACACTTGTTTATAACTGCAAAACCCATCATCTACTTGGTGAATTTGTCGGAAAAGGATTACATCAGGAAGAAAAATAAATGGCTGTTAAAGATCAAAGAATGGATAGATAAATATGATCCTGGAGCAATGTTAATCCCGTTTTCAGGCGCCCTTGAAACCAAACTTGTTGATATGCCAGACGATGAACGTGCTGCATATCTTAAGGAAATCGGAGCCCAGGGGTAATTTGAAGCAATATTTTTTTTAACATCTTTTGATTGTTGTTACTACATCATGTGTAGGCTTAGTTATGTTAAACATATACATATCTTTTAAATAACTAACAAAATCTAAAAAGTAGTTTCTTCACCTAGAGTAAGGACGTACATCTATTAAACGTGCAGTATGCATTTAATACAAATCGTAAGCAGTAGGCTCATTCCATTCCCTTGAGGAAATATATGATTATGGGTAGTGTAGTACCCTTTTTCCGCAATTACACGTGTACCTTTTCTTTTTGTAATTATTCGAATTGGCCTGCTGAGGCGACGAAAGAAGTATTTAGGTAATTAATAATACAGGCAATCTCTTGCCGACCAGCCTGCCTGCAGTATGCGGTCGTCTTCGTCCCTCGTGGTCCTAGTCGTGCGGCTGTGCTGCTTTACTTATAAAATTATTATCATAGAAGGTCTTTGATATAAAAGGTTATTTTTCGTATATTTGATTGTACGAATAAAAATCTTACCAAAATTGCATGTGCATGCACCCAATTACACCTCGTCGATAATATTATATACTTATGATTGTCGAAAATTGATCTCGCAAGGGTTCTGGGAGAAAGCGGTTCATAATAGGTATAGACAATGTAAGTAATAACATAGGAGCAACAGTAAGGGAGATGTGCCTACATACTCTAAGTATACACTGCGCGCCTGGTAAATTGACTAGGCAGAACATTAATGGTTGGAACAAAAATATGTAATAAAATAATTAAATGATATCAAATAATTTTTTAAAATTGGTTAAAAGAGCATTATCGGACACCCTATTAGCATTAATGTACGGTTACCGGTTCGCTTCCACTGCTTCCAGATATGTTTATATGTAATCCTTTGTCAGGGTTTAAGTAAATAATTTAAAATGTTATAACCATATAACATTCTATTAAACCGTTCTCTGTTCAATGTATTGAATTTTATCCTATGTAATTTCACAAATTATATAACGATTTGTGATACCAAAGGTATATTATATGTAACAAGGCTATATACGTTTACTAGCTTTAAAAAGAAAATAGTTTCTTCCTTCTGCTGTGACGATATACACGGACTCAAAGAGCATTATTATTTTCTCTATTACTACTCTTTACTAAATGTCCGTATTCTGGTACTTGCATATTCTATGTAATTTAGTACGTAATTCTTAGTTATGCTATGATAATGCTAAATGTCAATGTCTTTTGTCAATGAAATTTATAGTATTTAATAATAATAATTTTGCCTTGTGTGCTTAACCTACACAACATAGGGCACTGGACAAGATAATCGTACAAGGATACAAGGCGTTACAACTTCAATATTTTTTCACTGCTGGAGCAGATGAAGTATGCACTATTTTATATTCATTATCTTTTCTGCTTAGTTCTAGCTATCTATATATTGTAAATCTGTAGAATTATCTTTATTTTATTAAATATAAAATATTTAATTAACAATCCGTATTAAAATAATTTTTGGTACTAATATTTATATTTTTTCTTAATATTGTTAAACAGGTGAAGGCGTGGACAATTCAGGTAGGATGACATAATTTTGTTAAATGGAATTATTTCATATTTGCACTTGACACTCATGTTTTCATTTTGATGAAAAATACAAATTGTAATATTTACGTTCTGCAGAAAGGAACAAAGGCTCCTCAAGCTGCCGGAAGAATTCACACAGACTTTGAAAAAGGTTTTATTATGGCAGAAGTAATGAAATTCGACGATTTCAAAGAGGAGGGTACTGAAGTAGCTTGCAAGGTACGTATTATCCATTATCCATATGATTTTAGTTGCTTTTATGCAAAATTTACTTGGTGGGCATTGAATAGATTATTTTTTATTATGATGCTAACAGGCAGCTGGGAAATATCGACAACAGGGACGAAATTACGTTGTGGACGATGGCGATATAATATTTTTCAAATTCAACGCGGGAGCCGGGTTAGCTGCTGCTAAAAAGAAATAATTTGGACAGAACAGAGTCTATATACACTTGAACGCTTCGGTTGATCAATTATTACTATTATAATAACCTTTGTTAAAATTAATTTTTTCGACTTTCAGCTAAATTGTGTCTATCGATATGCTTGCTACTTGCTATTTATTTAAATTTTTATTCAATTGTCTAATTTTATTATGACATCCCACTATGTTCCATTTTTATCTTCTTCAGTCAACATTAGTCCCAATACTAAAGTAAATAAAACACTTCTTCGCACCTGATGGTACATCAATTAGTTGTTACTACTTTTATTACATTACCTCGAATTTATTTCATAACAACATCAATTTAGTCATGCGAAAATCTCACATAACTAAAAGTTTTCCGTACTGTTTTGAAATATCACA
This sequence comes from Callyntrura sp. NNG-2020, assembly GCA_027744055.1. NCBI lineage: Eukaryota > Metazoa > Arthropoda > Collembola > Entomobryomorpha > Paronellidae > Callyntrura > Callyntrura sp. NNG-2020. The sequence continues at coordinate 12,361 of JAHZNE010001635.1, forward strand.
TGACAAATTTAGTTTAATGTTATATCTATACAGGTTAAAATATTGAATCGTCTATCTGTAGATGATGATACAATACATTTTACACACCTTTAAGAGGTAATTGAGAAAATTTATGAGGGGTTCGTGTATATCAACATAAAGCTTACAAAAGTGTGCTAACGGCTAGTAAAAAGTCGGACGCCTTTGTAAAAACATTCAATTGTAGCTTAACAGCTTACATCATATGATCATGCTGTTAGAAAATGATTAAAGAAACAATTAAACTAGGTAGAAATGTGAACGTAAATCGAGAGATATTCTTTAATAACCGCCTCGCAGAGCTAACACTAAATGCAGTACTGATCCTCCTTGCACTTTATAATCCGCGGCCGTTTTCTCATCGTTCCTACAATAAAAGATGAAATTACAAAATAAGTTCTTGAAAATACCAGACTTACTCATCTTAAACAAATTTTAACATAATGACAATACATTTGCTTTCCGGAGAAGATCAGTCTCTGTTGTTGCGGCGGAATTCCTTCCTTTTCCTCCACCCGCTCCTTAATTCTTTCCACTTTATCAGTAGGTTCTATATCGATCTCGATCTGAAAATGGTACAAAGATTGGTGTCACGTGTCACCCAACATAACAACGATGCCTTTTCTCTTAAAACAAACCATTACAAATTAAAATAGCCAGCTCGGTCAACTGCAAGAACTTACTGACAACCGAATTTTAAAAACTACTTATCACTTTTTAATAGTTTTTAAACTAAATTGTTAATTTGTTCATAAAAAATTCTCCATTTTTATAGAAAACGTAAATTGAAAATAATCAATACGCTGCGTAATTAACAAATGGTGACATGATGTAATATAATATTTTTATACACAACAGAGTAATTCAAAGCTTTACGATAAAATTGACAATATACAACGTCTCAAATAGGTGCGTGTTAATGTTGTTTACCTCTTTTCCCGTCAGAGTCTGAAAAATTAAAGAAATGTTGGTTAACAACTTGTGTGAGTTAGAGAACAAAATAATTACAAATAAAAATATATTTCACTGTAAACACTAACCTTCACTTTGATCAGCATGTTGACTACAAATTTGAATTTAGTGTCGTCCCGACTCGTAAATAGTACTTCAGAGCACTAACAAGGAAGTGTTTCCGCTAATTTAATGTGACTAAAATTTTGACTGCTAACAGTATATATTAACCATTGCTAATTCTACGATCACGATTGAATGAAGAGAAGAGATGCCAAAAAAGAGAGAAGACGGGTGACTTTTCTTTTTATTTATGACTAATAGCGACTTTTCACGTAGCCGCGTTTTATTTCATAATACACCACTTTTCAATGGATGATGGACTGTTCTTTGTTGATGTAGCTCGCAATGAAAAGAAAACCATGTTCTCCATGTATTCTGTATTGCTTTTGCTAACATGAGGTATGCTTGCTTGATATGCTGATGATGCCTTATTGCGAGCAAGCCAATAAACAATCCATCATTTGACGATTTTGTTTTAGCTGCGGCAGTTGAATATTCACGTCATCTTTTAATATAAAATGACAATTGTAATTAAAAATTAATTTATATACTATACTACAACAGAAATTTTCTATTCATGTCATTCAAATGTACGCTTTTCAAAGCAAATTTCAAAGAAGGCTCACTTTCGATATCCATTTCCATATATTTTCTAGGTCTAAGTATGTACATGGCAAATTTGGCGGTGTTACGGTTCTTCATAGTACTATCTGCTGAAGCTAAAACTTTGAGGAGTGGTTGTTTTAGTTGTTTCTTGGATCTTTTATAGGTTTTTGTTAAACTCGCATTTAGTTTTATATAGACAAATGCCTTACCGCCATGGTCATATATTACAATTTTTATGCCACATAATTTTTCAAAATAAAATAGTGTTTTCCATGTAACATTTTCAAAGATTAATGCTTAATTTCACTGTTATTCCGCATCGGTGATTAAAATTAGAAGAAAATTGTGTGGTTTCTTCAAATTTATAAACCGCTTGTAAACCATGTAAATAAATTAAATGACTAACGTTCGTAATATTTTAATCAAGGTATAATCGGATAATAATTTTATTTTCATACAATTTTGCAGTAGAATAGCAATAATTTGTCGTGTAAACGAATTAAATTTATTATTAAACAGCTTTCAAATTCAAGGTGTTTCATAACTTGATTGGAAGGATACCTTTAACCGGCAACGTTTTGTCGACCTGAGTCACACGACCCTTGACGAACAACCCTCAAATCTGAAAATAAGAACAAAGTAAAATAGGTTCATGCTGTAAAAAACAAAATATTTAAAATGCATTTTACATACTTGGAATGCGACTCCGTTCACATTCCAACTGGCAGTTGTTTGAATAAGTTCTGCCATTTGATCCGCAAACTGGGGCGAACTGAAAAGTGCAGAAGCAAGGGCTAGAGTTCTGTGCTTCACTCGTTGATGTGAATGAGCTCAAAATCAAAATTGTGCAAACTGCAAATGTGCTAATGCAATAAAACGATTTCATTGTTGTGCACTTGGGGTTTTTATTTGAAATTTGGTGTTTTATATAGGGAGGAGATTAGAGAGGTTTTACAAAACTTAACTGTAGATAAGTTTCAAGAGCGGTGAAAAGAAACAAATTAGCTTGATACTGTAACTCCAAGAACAATACTACCTTGATCGCATCAACAAAGTCAAAGTATTTATACAAATGTTGAGGATATCAGTGTGTTATGTCGTAACAAGTACCATCGACTATTCTGACGGTAGTAATTTT
>JAHZNE010001636.1:0-21877 GCA_027744055.1 Callyntrura sp. NNG-2020
ATACATATATATACATACATATGCATACGTCCATGCACTTCCTTATCCACCGCCTCCTCCTTTTCGTTCCTTTTTTTTCTCTCTTGCATCCTCCTCCTGCTTCCTTCTCTTCTCTCAAGAGATTGAAATAATGGAAAAAGATAGAAAAAAAGTTTCAAGGCAGGAAAAAGAGAATATGTACGCGTGCATGTGTTTTTCTTTCTATATATGAAATAGATAGTGTTCTTCCTCCTCAAATTCTTTTTTCCAAGAGTTTTACTCTCTCTCTCTCTTTACTCCTTTTATTTATCAACTACCAGTACAAGTATTACTTCCCTGTAGTTTCTTCCACCACTAGAATAACAGATTCTAGAGAGAACCTAGAGAAACCTGAGATTTGTGCTAGAGAGAATTGCATTAGAAAATCGGTAGAAAGATACATACACAGAGAGAGAGACACCACAGGGTCGTATTTTCCTTATTTCGTCTTAGAAAAATTCCCCTTTGGAATAATATGCTAATGTGCATTTTCTTCTGAAGTGAACTACCACGTTTTTCCTTTTTCCCTTTTGAATTTCCCTCCTATCTCCGTACGTTTTTATATCCGATTTACACTATCATAATAACAGCATAACAACAACAGTCGTAGAGTCAGCTCCAGACAGTCTATTTCAATTCCTTCTCCATATCCTTTACAGTTGCTCTCTCTCTCTTTCTGGAACGGCAAAACAAACTAGAGTTCATTTTCTCAACTTCCACACGACACTACCTTCCCGACTCCTTCTTAGAATTCAGAATAAAAAATAAAAGAAATAAAAGGGAAAACACTTCCCCTTCTCTTCTTATTCCAAATGCAGACATAAACCATTTTCCCCGATTGTATGGCCATTTCAATCCGATAAAAAAATAAAAATTGTTGTAAAATAAAGCGACTCCAATAGAAAACAGAAGAGTGAAACGGGACAAATAAACAACAAAGTTATTTTCCAGAATATAAAATACGTTATTTTTCGGGGCCATGTAAATAAATATATCTGGAATAACCTACACATTTCAACAATATCCTTTTACCAAACGTACTCCAATGAGCAATAGTCCTACAGAGGGAAAACATTCAAAAGTTTGTTGTATTTTCATTCCTCCATGTAGTAGCGCATACTAAAAAAAATTCCTGTTTTTTTGGTGTAAAGGTAATCAACATAAAAATAATGCATGAGAGAGAGAGAGAGAGAGAGAGAGCAGAGGTATGCAAACAAAAAGGGAACCGAATGAATGATTTTATTTTTATTTTTTTCGATGGATTGGATTCCACTTGAGTGTGTTTTTATAACAATATTATTATTTTTATTATTATCAAGAAACTACAAACCTATTACTATTTCGACGGCTGCTGCTGCTTTTACTGTAAAGCAGAACATTACAAAGAAAGAGTCAATCTTAATCTTTGATCTGGAATGTTTAATGCTTTTGCTTGTTTTCCTCCTCTTCGTCTACTTCTGCTTTGTTTGATATTCAAGCTGTTTTATTTGGATGACGACGACGATGAGAACGCTGCTGATGATGATGATGGCGATGATACTTCTCCAGCAGAAGAAGAAGTAGAAAAAAAACAAAAAAATTACCATTTTATCCACATACGTGTTCATGTACAGCAGGTTCACCCGTCTTGTTATGTATGTTGTTGTTGTTTGCTGTTGATGTTATGCCGTATGTTTATGTGCATGTTAAATGAGAATTGAAATGGATTTTTTCATCTTCCAGAGAAAAAAATACACCAGAGAGAGGAAAGCAGACGAGGAAAGAGGGAGAGTAAAATTGGTTGTGATGGCTGAGCAGCAATTCATGATCATGTAGAATCAGCCATTCCATTCCAATTTTCAATCCAATTCAAGAAAAAAATATACCAAACTTAATTCACCTATACAGCACTATATACCGATGCCTATACGCAAGCATATGGCAAGATAGAAAGGTAGTAGAATTGTTATTGGAGGGAGGGAAATAGTTGAAATATTTTAAGATTTAGATTTCCCTGGAATTATTGTTTCGAGCGGAATGAAAGAACAGAGACGAAGAGAGAGAACCCCTTTTTTTATTCGAACGGTTTTCCTTAAGGCAAAATGTTTATATATAAAATGTCCGTTTTTTCTTTTAAATATGTTCGCTGCAGAGTCCAGCAGCCAACGAACCGTAACCACATTGTGAAAAGTATGCACGTTATGCATGCAGCATACCACCGTCATCATCACCACCGATGGTGGTGATATTGTGCGAGAGTGAGAGGAGAGAGAGAGAACTGAAATGCCTGGCGTGCCTTTTACAATTTCACAAAAGAAGGAGATTAGGTTAGGTAATGGGCCTTTTCTTTTCATCGTAATCATAATAATAGCAATCTCGACCTACACCTGTGCTGTGTGTGCTTGTGCGCTGTGTGTGTACGCTGTTCTCTGGGCCCATTCATTTCTTATTCAGTACAAAATACCAGTATAATTATTATTAAGACGAAGTGTTAAAGAGTCTCCTTTTGTACTTAAAACATGCTGGCTGGATGACTGGTGAAGGTAGTCAATTCTGTCGCTGCCGCAGAGGATCACGATGATGACGATGATGATGATGATGATGACTTTGAAAGAATTTATAGCATCAGAAAGTTGGAAGAACTTGTCGCTTTGTTTGCAATTGCAGCAGGAAAGTGGGAATGAATATATAAATCCAGTGAACTCAAAAACTCGATTCGGATTTGTGGTTGGCTGAACCTTTCTTTGCATAAAACGCAAATGGCAGAGAGATGTCTGCTGAAGAGAGGGGAGCGTGCATGGTGCTCTAGTGTGGTATCTTGTTGTCTGGTGGTGAACGACGCGGTGATTTTCTAGTGGGAGCCTTGTGAAGTGCATATCATATTCCAGTTCCACTTTCCTGTCTTTTGTGCAACTGACAAATGCAGACATCATTTTCGTCGTCGTCATCCACACGGTCGTCGGGAACATTACTATTCCTCTCTCCTACAACGACCAAGTATTGTAACATCAACGACAGAAGCAGGAGAGGAGTAGTCGTCACAACAATAATAACTGCACCATTACGTAATATTCTGTTTGGGACCGCGGGATCAATCGGGGGAGAGAGAGGATAATGATGATGATGATGCATGCGTGGGTGCAACCAAGTATACTCTCTGCTGAATAGCATAATATCCACTCTCGTACTGCTAAATACTCTCTCCCTTGCTGCGTCGTAGTTTAGCTCCTGCTGCATTTTCCTGTTTTCTCTCCCTCTTACTTCTGTCGTGTCAGTGGGGAAAGACGAAGAAGGGAGGAGGGAAAAATTCACGACTCCTCCACATAACAAGGGGAAATGTACATGGTGGGTATATCTTTCTCTCTCTCGCTCCTGACGAAAATATTATGAGTGGGCTCTTCAGCAACACTACCCTCTTATTTTAGTGCATATTTGGAACTTTTACATAACAGGCTACAAATAAGCTACTGGTATGTTGTGATGGAAGAATCTATAGCAAGGAATTTTTAATTCACCGGAATCACGGTTTTGACTTGAGGCCTGATGAATGCAAGGTTTACTATGTTGCATTATTGCTGCTGGTGCAAACATTAGAAAAAGCAGTAATTAATTATAATGCAGAAAGAGAGCAGGGAAATATGGAAAACGAAATGAGGCAAGCAGTTTGGGTTTACCCAAATTAAAAAATATTTTGTTTTGAATGGCACAATATAAATTGCAACATCTTGAAAGATGAGTTAATGGGTGCAAAGAATGTTAAAATAAAACACCCAAGCTGTAAGGCAGGTCAAAGGCAATTAAAAATTGTACGCGTAACTGGAATCAGTTTTCAGGGAGCAAAGCAAAAGCAAATATTTGTAAGAAATTGTAATCCTCTAATTAGCATCACTTTATCACATATTTCATACTCATTCATCAACCAAATTTATTATTGCCTATAAAGTAGTCGTAGTAGCTCAACTTCCCCGGTGTACACCTTATATAATCCGCATTTCCTAATACCTTTACACAAAAAAAGTTGCAGCAGCAGCAGCAGCACCACAACTACAGCCACTTCTACAACTGGTAGCACAGCAAAACTGCATAATTTTTATGCAATACATAAATCATTCCTTCTCATGTTTTTTATGGCTTCTCTTCCTCTTCTTCCGTGCACGCTTCGCTAGCACAGCCAAACCAGACGGGACACACACACAAAAGCCAGACGAAGAGGCAGCAGAAGAAAACGCAAATGAAAATGAAATACTGCTAACTGCTACTACTTCCATGACTCTCTCTCTCTCCCTCTCTCTCTCTCTCTTTCGTCTCCCTGATACAGTGGTAATGGCACTGGTTATATTACCAGTTTATTGGTATAGATATATTACATGGGCCTTCTTGTACCCGTATTTCTCCTCCATCCTCCTCCTCCTCCACATGGACTAGTAAAAAAACTGATAAAAAGGAAATAAGCATGCAACGCGATGATAATAACAAGAAGAAAAGGAAATGGGAAAAAGGATCCTCTCTTCTTCTCTCGTATTTTATGTGCAAGTCAGCTGAGCTGATTTATGAGTAAAGGTCAACACTTTTTTCCATTTGTTCGTTTTTTTAACCACTTAATTCTTTTTAATGTGCAAAAAAGTGGGTATAGTGTGTGTATATATGTAATGTGTGTATCTGTGCGCAAAGTTGATCTTGGGAGAAGAAGGACCTTTTGCCCACCAAAAGCACGTAATTGAGTGCGGAAAGAAGGAATAAATTGCAGTCATTTGCAAAATAATATTTCTTTCTACTCCGTTTCTTTACGTCTTTATCCCCCTTAAATAACATACCGGGCTATTTTTCTGTCTCGCCCACACCACTGCAGTTTACAGAGAAAAAAATGTAATTGAAAAACGCGAGTAATAATTTTATTTTATGCAACTTTATTATTTCGCAATGGCAATGGCTATGAGCGTGTAGTAGATATACCTAGTTCATTTTCATTTTTCCACCCTGCAGCAGTGTATATACGTTTGCCGGTTTGAAGCAAAACGCATTTTTTACTTTTCCACGCTCATTGTCACGGACAAAACGCCCATTTTTCATCCCAGCGGCAAGACGCACACATAATAGTCATAATAAAAGAGTTGAGAGAGGATAGACCCCAATATTTTATGGCCATTTTTAATATCTTTGCACACGCAGATATGTCGTTGTATAAAAGTGTAATGGCATGTTGTGCTGTAAATGGAAGAATACTCTATATATCCCTTGTGTATATGTGTGCGCATTATTGTCTTAAATAAATCAAATCGCCGCGAGTATAAAATAAAGTTATCAAACTGGGTCTCTGTGTCACCAGTCACCACTACTGCCACACAATTCATCTTTTTTCCTCAGAGTGTCTGTATCAATTGGCTTGTATTTCTTGCTTCAGTTTGCCCACTTACTGCTATACAAGTACCTACACACACATGATGACGAGAGAGACAGAGATAACAATTGATTTGTTTTGATGTGATAATTGCAGCAATAAATCCTTCTCTCTCCCGCTGCTGCTGCCGTGTAGCAGTGGAAAAAAAGAATGATTATGATAAGCCAACTAATAATCAATTTTGGCTTGGAATACTATACCCGAGCACCACCAGCAGCAGCAGCAGCACCGCTAACAACCACCACGAGTCACATTTTGTGTGTTAATTTGTCGTCCGCTAAAAAGGATTTATATTCGTGTCCCATACATTTACATGGTGTGAACAAAGTTGAACGTCAAGACAAAAATGCACATCCACACAGTCAGGAGGACAGAGAGGAGTACCGTAATATTTATTATCATTTTTTATCCATTTCACTATACAAACGTCGTACACAGGATTGTATACTACCACTCCCATTTTTTCAAAAATTATAATTATTTGTCTGGTACTCAAGGATTTGCCTTGATCACACAACAACACAATAGCATTGTTATACATGATGATGAGGTGGTGGTGGTGTGGTAAGGATGATAAGAAAATGATAAGACATTTTTAACACCATTATTATCTTCATTTACAAACCATAATGATCAAAACAAACCACTCAACAAAAATAATAATAAAATCCTCCCTCTCTCTCTATACTCTCCCTGCCTTCCCTTTTTACAAGTTTATTTAACGTATCAGTATAAACTACATGCTCGCGCGCTCAGCCAGTCAGACAGTTTTTATTTGCTCACTTGTCATATTAACGTCAATTTTTGCAAGCACAAACACTTCATTACAAATTACAGACGATGGCGATGATTATAATTTTGCCACCTACAGTACTACCGCATCACCGTCGTTCGACTAATATACTGCTGACGGAGCAATAATAATAATAATGAGCACTGGTGTGTGTGTGTTTGTACGTATGCGTATATGTATCTGCTGTATACTTGTTTATTGTGTGCATCTAATGTGCCGCTCGTATAACTGACAGAATTGCAGAGGTTCAGAAAAATGAAAATTTACAACTTTTTCAAATGTCTTTAAATTTTACAAGTGGTCTTGTTTATTTTCCTTATCGCAAATTTCAGTAGTAGTATAGTGGCGCAGGGAGGAGCTCTATATGTTATACGGTATGTAATATGCCTGTATGCTCTTCTTAGTGAAGACTGCGTGTGCAAAAAGTCATTTTTACGGTTGTCAAACGATAAATATCATCGCTCTACGTGGCTTGTTAAACTATCCAAGCTGTCAGTTCCACAGGACATAATTACACTGTTATCTTCACACGAATGTAGTGTTAACAAGGGGCTAAAATGGTAATTAATGCCTTTTAATTAAATCAATTTGGTCAAAAAATATAGTTTTTTTGCACAATATAGATTTACTCCGTTCCTATTTTGTATATTACTGGGATGTTCGCCAACCTTTTCCCTATCTTGTGCAAAACCAAAACCTGTACAAGATTTTTCTTTTCAAAAATGGGACAGTAATGTGACGGTCGTCATTGTGTATATGCCTAGATGCAGTTTCTCTGGGTTGTATTGTAGGTTTTCTCTCTGACAAAAATTATCTCGTTTCTACTAGTGAGACGACGACATCACGGGAGATTTATATACGTAAACAAGAAAACTACGTCAGGGTGGGAGCAGCGGGAAGAAAAGCACACACATTATAGCCGTATTTCAAACAGGTGGAACGTGTATTCCTCCAAAAAAAACATCATCACAGCGGTACTGTCTCATAATCATGACAATAATCATTTTCATACAGAAAAACAGAGAGTAGTCATATTATTCTACTTTTTAAAGGTTTGTCTTCTTTCGCTGCTTCTTCTGCTTTGCTCTAATAGTAGCTAGTAGAAAGTTGATGCCTTATGCTGATCAGATACGAGTAGTACTTACTGTTCATTGTTTACCATATCACCATCATCATCACCACCACCACCACACACCAATGTATTCAACCTGTATGTGTGCAAGATCATGATCACGATCAAATAGTACGATATACCCGCGCGTTGTTGTTTCTAAAAAGTAAGCTTGAATAGTTCAGTGGCAATGCGCGCGGTAGTAAAAGGCAATAGTAGTGTGTATCTAGTACATTTTTCGTCTTGTGTTCAACTTGTTGTTTTGTAGACGACGAGGACGAAAGACGACGAAGACGACGACGTCGACGACAATTCTGAGATGACGATCTCATCTCTGTTGCTCCTCGTCGACAAAAAGTATCAATATCAAGTAAGGAGAATGACTGCCTTGATATTATGCAAAAGAATGACTTTAGCTGCTGTGTGTACGGCGTATTTTTTCGTGTAAGGAAAGAGATGAAAAAGCGTGATTACATAGAGAGCGAGAGAGATTCAGTCACAATTTGAAAATGTTCATATATACGAATATTTTTCTACCTGTCTACTACCTACAAGCATGTCTCCCTCTTTCTTTTTCTATCCAGCCAGCATCGCACTGGTCTGGTGCACCACTGACTCTTCTGACAACTTTGTAACAGTTTCTTCTTCTTCTTTCTGTTGTACTTGGCCTGACCAAACCGGTCAGGTCATGATTATGCTGCTGCTGATGATGGCGATGATGATGATGATGCGACGACGGTGAAGCGACAAAACTCAAAACGACCACAAGAGACTTTTGGTGCATGATGCTTCTTGTCGTAGTATGATAATGTTGTATGATGGACAGCGCATACAAAATAGACTCTCGGATTTTTTAAGCTGCAGTCTCATCGCCACAACCAACAATAACATCAGCTGAACAAAATGGGGATTTGAAGAAATGAATAATAAAAATATTCTTAAAGAGAGAGAAATCTTGACAAGCCTCTCTCTCCCTCTCTCTTGCCCTATCCGGCTATCAGTCAAAAGATTTTCATCGTTTTTGTGTAGTAGTAGTAGTAAGTAAAAGTAGCCAAGAATACAATAAAAACGGAGGGTAAAAAGTTTAAAATAGCAAAAAAGTTCACCACGACATAGACATTTTAAAAGTTTTGCCAATTTTTGTTCACACATATTTTTTGTTGTTGCTGGTGTTTTTTCAAAAAAGGGTTTAATTTTTTTTACAAACTTTACCCACCTCATAAGCACGGATTGAGTCAAGTAGATAATGTGATGTGTGCCATGTGCACACTAAATACTTATTTTCTTTAGCAATTTTGTTTTTTTTATCACAAACCATATCACTGCCGTGTAAAAACAGGCTTTTTTTCTGAGAAGACTAAAAAGCGATTTTTCTTCGTCTTGAGTTGGAGTACCCACTAAAAATGATTAGCCATAATGACTTGTGCATTGTTATGTCTGGTGGGTGAGAGTGTGTTTGCTGGCTTAAAAGGTGCATTTTTTATGCATTAGCAATATACGAATGAACCAACCAACAGGCACAAAAAAACATCAATCCTCAAGACACGAGCAATCCATCCGTTCGTTACTCCATCATTCATTTTTTTCGTGTAAAAATACATAAATAAGTTTAATGCTTTATCCACCACCACCTTGCACATCCATAATCCACATTTCAAAGCAGAAAGAATGAATAACATTATGGTTTTTGGTGTGTAAAGCACGATCTTTATATTCTGAAGGATAAAATAATAATAATAATAATAATAATAAAAGATGGATATTGATGATAATAATGATCGACAGGCTTCGTTCGTTCGTTCGCTCAACAATTTTCACCAAAAAAATTAGATATTCACTTTTTCCATTCCATTATCATCCTTCTCATCCACTACCACCACCACCCTGACCAATAGGGACTATTTTGTATTCAGCACAATTATATCGTTAAAATTCCCAAAAGATTTTTTTTCAGCTTGAGCCAAGTCCAAGCAACCAGCAAAATTAACACAAAGGCCTATGGTGGTGGCGGCGGTGAGATATGACTTTGCTGTGGTGCGCATAAGCACAGTAATTTTCATGGAGCGCATTTACCTGACGATGAACCTCGTTGTCGTGAATAACGTTTTTCATTGTTCTCTAGTTCTGGCTTCATTATTATTATTACTGCTTAAAAAATTACTGTATAGGCTTATCCGGTTAATTTTTATTCTTTGAGCTATTGGCTCTTTTCTATGCGGCACTGCGCTGCTGCTATGATTCTGATATCAAAAATTATTATTACCCTTTTGCGTTTTCCATAAATGACGGAAAAGGGGCACTGAGTAAAGAGCCAGAAAAATGTTAAGTAGTAGAGATGGATTTTAAAGCTGTGTGGCTTTGTAACACTTTGTAAGCAACGAATAACCCGGTCGTCTTTTTGATAGCTCGTATTAAATAAATACTGTGATGCCGATGCGTTTTTACTGGTGTAAAATGTACCAAAAAGTACCAACATTTTTCCACGCAGTACAACAAACAACCCCAATATATATCCTGCTATCTATCTACGAGTGAAACAAACCCTAACGATAATGATGATCGTTCAGCGCACATGACCTGTCATTATCCCTCCAAAGATGATGATCATGCCGAATTTTCCACAATATTATAATAATAACAATGGTGAAAATACGTGGTGTGCTGATGATGATAATATGGTGGTGGTGGTGGTGGTAGTAGTAGTAGTTTTGTATTGCTTGATCATGATGATGACGACCACGATGAAGAAAACGATGATGATGATGATGATCAAAAATATTAAGAAAACGTGGCTTTGGGTTTGACTCTTTTGTGTTTACGTGCACCTTGTTTTTTACTGTGAGCCTCTGATACATTGCAACAATCAAGGAGAGAGAAATGTTCTCTTTGGGCCTGTTCTTATAAGACCAGAGAGCGTCTTGATCGTTCTCTTTGAGAACTGCTTTCGAGAGTCAAAAATTGTAGGAAGGAACATTATCGACATTATTATTATCATAACCATTATTACGATCATCTTTTGAACGAAAGTACGATAATGTAAGCAACATGGGTTCTATTTACAAAGATAGCGTATACAAAATAGTATTCCTGTGTGTGATCATTATTCGCTGAGCCCAGTAAAAAAATAAGCAGATACGCACACAAGGTTTTTTTTATTATCGCCGTAAACACTGCCTTTAACTTGATGTTGGATGCCGGTCTGCCAATAGCGTTTGTAGATTTGTACAAGAGCAATAACAATCATAATCATTGTGGTCGTCGTCGTCATTGTTGAATCTGGTAATATGGTTTGATTACAGAGGTACAAAATGGAAATTTGTAGTTTACTCTTTTCCCTCTGCTCTCCCCCTCTCCGTTTTACAATGAATATGCATTGTTCGTAGTAATAATAACGATAATAAATACAGCATGATCGTTATTAGGACTATAGCCTCTCTCGACTCGACCAATCCTTCCAAAGAACGGACTCTTGAAGTAATTTTGCAAAAAAAGTGGGAATTATATATTAGAACAAGCCCACTTGAGAATCTTTTATTTTTTATTGGATGGTGGGAGCAGTTGAAGTAGAAGGGGAAAAGGTAAAGTGAGCGGTTTGTGAGTATTGTGTTGTGTAATAACTCGTCCACTTGTGCACGATTCAAAGAATAAATAAAAAATCCGTTCCCTGTCAATCATCATTGCGTACAAGCTGCTACGCTGCTGCTGTACTACTACTAATACTACTACTACAAGTACAAACAACATCCTACCGCACAGGCACAACTCCTAACAATATGCATGTAGTCAGCGACTTTGTCCGGTACTGGCTTTGTAGGAAAAAGGAAAATGGAAAATATGGCTTCCTAAAAAGATGAACTCATCATCATCACTATTACCAGTAAGAATGATGATGATGGACATGACCATTCTATACAAAATCGTAGAAAGAAACTACCTACCTACTATACAGAAATATGTAGGTAAAAAGTACGTATTATTTATTTATTTATTTATTTCAAGTTTATGAAATAAGTTAAACGTGTGTGTAGGTACAAATAATATCTTCTTTATCCACCCATTTTTTTCCTCCACCATCATCACACCGCGCAGCACACCAACAATCACAAAACCTTGTTCTGTCTATCACATTTTTTGTTGTGTTGTGCTTAAATAGCGTCTAAAATAGTGTGTATTTTGATGAAGATGGTGGATGGTGGTTGGTGTGTATTATTATTTGAGCATTTTTACCAAAAATCATCTTGTGCACATTTTATGTACCACCACCACCACCTGCACCACTATTTGTCTGGCTTCTTTGTAAAAATTGACTCAACCCTTGTGAGCTGTTGTGTATTTTTTAAAAATGTTTTTTTTTCTTCGTGGAAGAAAGAAAAACGAAACATTGGTTGTGAAATGATAAAAAGCTGTCATACAACTTTTTTTTCTTTTTTCTTCTTCTTCGTCTTCTTCTGACAGAAATGCATTAATATAAGTATTTTTGTTCATTCTACTACAAATGACTTGAGTAACTTTGCTATGTTTTTATTCTTCCACACACATACACACACACGGCGCTCACACAACAATCAAATCATCTTGAATGGACAGATAGCAGAAAGACAAGTATACTACATATTAAACATATATTATTTTATTTCATTGAGTTAACTCGCCACTCCAGAGAGTGTAACAGGACCACAGAAAGTAATAAAACAGGTATGTATGATGATGTATGTTTTATGTTACTGCCAGAGGAGGTACGTGGTACTCAAGATAGAACGCTGAAATAATTTTTAAAGTCCTCTCCTGCTGCCGCCGCACTTATTATTTCATCTTTTATTGTTTATCAATAATCAATTAACGAGAGACGCAAAAAAAGGTGAGTGAGCGAGAGGAAAATGTCATTGTTTTTTTTATCATCTCATTTTTTAAATTCTGACTCACATTCTACCAGTTGTGTACGTGGTGGCGTCGTGGCGTTTGCATAATATCCGCTTTAATTCTATTGTGTAAAGATAAAATTATGAAATATTGAAAGAGTTGGGGTATCCCATACTTACCAGTGAATCTACTTCAGGATCTGCTATATAGTAGGGCTTCTCTTGACGTATCTGTAACACAAAAAAAGAGAACAATCATATTAAATTTTTGGACGAGTATTATACGCCGAAAGAAAATAAATCCCCTTTAATTTTGTTACCTAATACACACTACCAGTCAAAATGTACCTTTTCTCGCTCTCTCACTAGCCGGCTAGAGGCTGTTGTGTATAGAGCGAGAGGAGTGAATGTGTGTGCACATAAATAAAATAAAATATGCTATATAATCTATTTTTATTAGGCAAAAAATACGCGTTTGTGATTATTATCACAACGTCGCTACCTTCGAATTAGGTAGTCGACAGGGCAGTGTAGAACAGGCAAGTGTGTCTTTAATATATGGATTTTTGCCGATTTTTTATGCCGATATTTCCCACTGAGAGCCATGTCAATAACAATAATACATGACTTGTTCTCGTTATTATGATTATAACTCCGACGATGACGGGTTGATGACGAAGATCATTTTCATTGTTTTGAAAAATCAACAACCTTGTACGGTTGTACGTAGTTCGGGGGATGTTCACACGTGAGGAATACAACCCCCTGTATTTACACATGTGGTGTAACAAAAAATTAATGTCATTACGGCTAAACCGCAGAGTTGTTAGTCACAAGTGTTATTAGTTGTCGCCAAAATATGTGGCGAGTTATTAATAACAATTGCTCTTCATTAGTGAACAAGCCCGTCTAACATTTTAACTTACATCCCTGTAAACATTAACTGGTCCACTCTCCAATTTGACTGTACGCACGATGATAAATGATAGAATGACGAACTGATCTCCTCCTCAGATGGATCGGATAGAGAACAGACGGCTCACACAAACAGAAAAAATATCGAACGCATATTATTGTTTTATGTGTGTAGGCAGGAATCCTATAAGACTTTTTTGCATTATTTTTCCTCTATTCATCAGCACTGCTCTCTCATCAGTTATTTTCTATAGGTATCCATTTCGTTCATTGTGGTATCATTTGTGTATATCTTTTTTATTATATTGGTTATTGTTTATTCGTTTTATTATTATTGATTATGATGAAAAAATGTTGTATACTTCATTCTCTCTCTCTCTCTTTTAGTTTTAAGAAGACGGGGAATTCTTTGAGGTCGTACCATTTTGCAAACCTCCTCCATCTCCAATGTTGGTTTTTTGATTGCATAATAATAACGTGACTTAAATTCCCTTGCGTTGTGGTAATATCTACGTGAATAAAACGGTTTATAGGTATACATGTACAAGGTGCATTCCTATTTATTTGTCCGTTTTACGACTCGAGATTGGAGTGAGTAAGTGAACGGAATCACGCTTGTATGTAGGTATTTCCTTTCGAGGCATACATATTATTTTATCGATTTCAATTTTATTTTTGTGCAATAAAAAATATATATCTCTCTCTGTCGTTCTTTTTTCTCTTGTTGGTGCCGCAACTCGTTCATAAAAAAAAGCCAACAAAGAATTTGGTCAACCGGCTGTGTAACCCCAGCTAGAGCCAGGAGTGGCCTGTATTTTAAAAATCGTAACAATTTAATATTGTATCACACACGGCTGCTATATATTTTCTCTACTGGGGTATTTTTTCTGGTTCAAAGCCAAATCAAAAGTTAGCATCAGCCCAGCACAGCGAAAAGAAAACGGATTAGGTTTCACTTATCTTGTTGTATTTTTTCGATTGAAGTCATCGCATCGCCATCCCTCTGATCATCCTCATCGTCCTCTACCACACACAAACAGGGAGGGAGGGAGATAGCGAGTAAGAGAGAGAGAGAGAGAGAGAGACTCAGTGAGCAAACGCAATAACACCAAGATCTACTGTGATGATGATCAATATTTCAGCCACAAGGACTTAATCTGAAATTCATCGTCTCTTTTTCATTTTATTTCATCATCATCATCATCATCCTTCTCTTCCACCTCTTCTTGTTCTGCTCGTAACTCGTAACTTTAAATTGTACAACCAACAATGGGACAATAATGACGTTGATGAAGCAAAAACTGTAACGTGTACAATATAATAATAACAAATGCTTATCGTATTACTTACAAAAACATCTTTATGAACTCTCACTCAAGCGATGATATACTTGCGATAGACGCGCTCTGTGATTCAATTTCATTTTGCAAAAAAAGTCAAATGGTCAAAGTCACAGAGAAACAAAGTGCGAATGATATTATACGAAAATATATCAATCTAATCTATACGCGTTCCTCTGCTTCTAACCCCTACTTTACCCTGTCATTGTCAGGAGATCAGTTGTCGTTATGTTTTAGTCCGTGGGTTGCATCATGACCGTGTTGTGGAAGATGAGGATGACGAAGGCGAAGATCAAGTGAACCACGGGAATGTTAGAAAAGCAAAGTATTGTAATATGTTTGTATACGTTTCTCTCTCTCTCTCTCTTTCACGATACCTACATACTATCTTATCAGGAAACATAAAACAAGTTGGCTTACATATTATTATTATTCTAAAATGTGCATCCATATGAATAAGATATATAATATCGCTGTTCATTCTCTCTTTTTCTCTCGGATATTTTTTCTCTTCTCCTCCATTGCACTCTGGCTCTATCTCCGTTAAGCACGGCAGAGCATTGGAGTCAAGTTGTCCGTACAACAATGGAATTCTTTTAAGGATAAGGATAAAAAAGTGGAAATGCCATCATCCTCACTCGCCACAAAAAAAGACATATCGAAAAGTCTTCGCTGTCGTTGGTCATATCCTCTTGTTAACTCTTTTGTACCTCAGCTGATATTACAAGTTAAGCTAGATTTCCCAAGGTAAAAAAACTACTAATGTGTGGTGATCCGTACGAGTATTATCCCCCTCATCCCATGCGTCTCTCTAGGTAGTTCTTGTAATGATAATAATAATAATAATAATAAATGCTGCATAAATCATAATATATTCTTCGTTTTTGTTAATTCAGTTTGCCTTTGGCACATTATCCTTTCTCGTTTCTCTAAAAGTCTTTCGTTGAGAACGCTTTAATTTGGCTGGCATCCTCGTTGCCGATTTTTGTGCGTGTACACGTAAGTTATTTGCTGTTCGTCCCGTTTCTCTTGGTGAAGTACTTGCTCTCGAACAAAAGACACTGCCGGGGAACACATTTTCATTAAATGAGTAACCCCTCGACAAAAAGCTCAGGTGAAGCGCTTCAAACCTGGCTCATTTTCAACCATATGGGCCTGCTCATCAGCCTCGTCTTGTTCAACATTTGGATTACAAAGAAGAAAGAAACGCCAAACAGTTATACTCGTATGTTCGACGATGATGGGGAGCTAACAACATTGTTTGTAGGAATACGGATGAAGATGATGAGAATATAAAGCATGCTTACACTTGCGCCTTCAAAAAAGTACATCACATCATCAGTCAGCAGCACACAGATGAGTACCTAATATATAGTACATCAAAAATTTTGTCAGATGAAGAGAATCCACAATCACCAGAGCCAAAGTGAAACACAATGGCCTTCTCTCTCTTTAGTTCATCATCATCATTTGAGATGATCGTCAAATGTGTACGCATTTTTTTATTTGGGTACCCCTCCTGATTATGACCGTGTAGTAGTAGTGGTCGTTCGTACTAAAAAGTGTACAATTGAGTGTATGCATTGTTATTGTTCGAACGGCTGTTCGAACTCACAGGAGAGCTCACCTTATTTTACTTTTCTTTTCCGTCTTGTATTTTCTTCCTGATAAATGTGACCAAGAAAATGAAGACTCTCTTTAGAGAGAGAGATAGAACTTTTTTTTAAGGGAGAAGCAGTATAATATGTACTTTTCGGCTCATGCTGCGCGAGATGGGATATGTGATGCATCGGAAAAAATTGAACATGATAGCGTGAGTAGTTTGGTGGACCATCACAAAAAAATGTGTTCAATGTTCATGTTCGATGCTCATTGCTTACACACTTGATCATCATCATCTTCTTTCTGAAAACCAGCAGCAGCAGCAGCTTACCAAGGGCATTTGTTACAAAGTTTCACTCACTACTCAAGTGTCTAAGAGAGAGAGAGAGAGGAGAGAGAGAGTAATAATAAGAAGTATAATATTTTTACAAATGCGAGGAGAGCTCTATTATTTACGCGCCGCAGTACAATTTTTATTCGAAGGTCGTCCTCACCACGTATGAATCTGATGAAAACTTGATTTAAACTTTTCCATCAAATTTTCGTAATAATTTTGCAGAGATTTCAATTATCAACGAAATCGCTCTGCAGCCGTTGCTATTTCTTGTCTTCTCTCACAAAAATCTTTATTAAAGGTTGGGCCTATCAAAAATATCAACAGTTTAAAGGAACCAAACCCTTTTTTGTATAAATTTGTTCACCACATTCTATACGCGAAAAAATTGCACAAAAGAAAAAAACACTGAAAACCTCTCTCTCTCGCTCTCGTTCAGTTCAAGTACTACGAAGACACGAACCAGGCATTGTAAAATGACATGCAAGTTTTATGTCAATGCCAGATGCGATGGCATACCTACAAAGTTGAGGTAATATAACGTCCAAGGATCACATCAAAAAATGATTTGATTGATGCGACATACGTTGATCGTCAGGGCAGGAACATAATATCATCATCAGCATCGTCGTTCGTCGTCATCATACCACACAGTACCACCACCATCACCACCACCACTGATGCAACTATTAAACTGGCTTTGCTAAAAAAGCGAGAGGCTTGGCCCCTATAGTAGGACTAGTAGTGGTGTGGTGGTGGTGGTGGTGATGAGATGTGATAATCATACTGTTGTTTCGTTTGGTCTGGTTGCGTACAAAATGTTCAAAGAGATCTTAATTTTTTTTCAGATCTCCACTTTTGATTAGAAGTACGCACACAAATACGTAACAAATATAATGTACATATATATTTCAGGTGAACTCTCTTAATAAGACATTCAGCCAAATTCAAGTATGCCCAAGTGTTGATTTGATGTCTATTATGTGTCTGTATCCGTCTCCCTCTCTCCTTCTATCTGTCAGTCAGGTTGTGTGTTTGCCTGTGTGTTGCTTATTAAAAGATCTTTATCGACTAATGTATTAGGCTGACGAGGCTTTCAAAGAGTGATACTGATACATAAACATAGTTATGGCTGCATAATAATAAAAATGACAAGTGCAAAAACATTTTTGTGGGTGGGTGAGGAGTAACGCTGTGTGTCTAACTTTGCTCTCCTTCATTGGCAAAATTATTTGAGACAACTGGTTTGAACACGACTACACGGTATCTGTACGGCGGACGCGTACAAAATCTCGAAAGGTTGAAAGACAGAGAATTATTGCATTTTTACGCGTTTCTGGTGAATCTGAAAATTTGTTTAAAATCAATTGTAAAAGCGGGTCTGGCTCCTTCAAGAGAATAGCTCATATTTCCTTTTCAGAAGGAAAAAGAAGGCTGGAGAAAATATAACCGGGTTCCTGGAAAAGATGAGGAGGCATAAAAGCTACTTTCTTCGTTTGATTCCCTTTTTTGCATGAAGATGCACTCAGAATTTTAAATAAAAGATGAGCCCTGTGCCACGACGGCGGAGATGGGATTGTTCAGCAGAAATAAAGGTGGGTGAGTAAGGGGGATAAGGAACGTTTCTTTTTTCTGTCGATGGAGATGGCGATGCATTTCAATGTTACTAGCCTTTATTATGACGACACGGTTGATATCATATTCAAAACATGCATGGATCATGTACCGATAATAATGTTCTTCTTTGGCTATACATAAATGCATAAAGAGCACTTCTTTGTTGACTTTCTGTCACTGCCACATCTACTTGTACTCTCCTCCTCCTCCTCCGGGTATTCGTCGGTTTGCTCATCCTTTATAAAGGGTGTGGTTGTGCGGTGATGGTTTGTCCCGTAAGAGAAATCACGGGATTGAAACCACAATTGAATTTGATGTCAAAAGAGACACTTAAGATGAGAGGGAGAAAATGAGATGAGATGATACTTTTTTGGGAAAAGTGCGGGCGGGCAGCTTTAGAAGCGGCAGATACAAACAAAATGGATATATCTAAAAAACAGAAGCATGCAATGTCCTGTGTATTCCACCACCACTAAAATTCTGGTCTAAGTTTGGGGAAAACAAGGGAAAAAGGACGGTACATGATATTCCTTTGAAAATTATTATGATTGAAATTGATATAAAAATCTAAATATAATGTGAGCATTCATATCCCCGCAGCCCACGGAGGGAAATAGAAAGAGCAGCAGCAAGATGAGCAACATTGTTGAAGAATCGAAACCCACAAATATATATAATACCTCTATGCACCTCACCATTTGAACTGGAGAGAGAGAGAGAGAGAGAGAGAAAGAGAAGATACTCATATTATATGCATGCTGTGGATGATGATCATGAGAATGAAAAGTATGAGACAAGGTCAGAAGGAGACCTCCTCACTCTTCTAAACACGCAGCAGCAGCATTATCAGAAAATACCAACCAGCTTTTTGGTATAAGGCACAGCGGGACATCATCATCAGCCAAAAAGTGTATACATGCCTCTGGGGGTTCAGTTCAGTTCATAGGAAAACCCGAACGCAGAGAGAGAGAGGAGAAAAAACTTTGTTGTAAATGTACAGTTCATTGGAGTCTTTCTCAACGTACAACAACACAACACACACATGGTAGTGTGGTGGGGCATTAATGGAAATTCTTCTTCTGTTCTGACAAGAATATCGAAACTCTCAACTGAACAAATCTTTAACTGAATGAGCGGGACACACAGCAGCTCTCCAAAAAAACTTGCTCATATGGAATGGAGGAATTAAAGAAGCACATGAAGCACACAAGAGGAAAAAATGTATACCTGGAAAGAATATACAATTTTAATATTTTTGTTAAGCAGGAGCAGCAGTGCCGTAAATGCCCAGAGAAAACACACACAGAGAGAAAACTTATGCATTCTCCGACGTCGTCCACCACGTCTCTTTAGATTATTCCCGGCAGGGAGCCCCTCTCATAATGACTCCTTAAACTCATTATCAAAGAAATACACTGACTCGCTTTGGAGAGAGAGAGAGAGATTTTATTTTTACTATGCTGCACAACACACATGTGCAACACTCACTGCCTTTTGTGAGTGTAATGTGTGTGTCTAAATGAAAATGTGTACTGCATTTTTTGGTATCGCCATTATAAACTGTGTTGTTATTCAAGAAAAAACGACAACCATAATAAGTAGCATAATAATGATGACGACTCGAGTCTGTGTGGCATACACAAAACTTATGTACACACACACACACACACACATACTGGCGTTCACTCCACTAGTCCTCTGTTGTATACACACATTATATTTTTTATCCTTCGTAAGGGACTCATTTATGGGTTATGCATCATCATCTTGCTCACTTTTGACGGGTAATGTGGGTACATACTTATAAAAGTCACCACCGCCATCACCATAAACGTCATATGAGGCACACGTACGTTCCAAACAGCAAAAGCAGCAGTCCAAAGCAGTAATAATAATCCTCTTTATTTGTCTATAAAAATGCCTAAGAGGCAAATCAACCTCATTAATCCCTCCATCATCATTAGTAGGTACATACACATTTCAGTGCGGCCACATATACGAACAACCGATGATAATGAAGTGAAGAGGAGAGGGAGGAAGAAAAAAGGTAAGCAGCAGGAACTTTACTACAGAAGAAGATCAGCACCGTCGTCGTCTTCTTCGTCATTCTCATGATCAGAAAGAAAAATGCCGCAAAGTAAAAAAGACTGTGTTTCTTCATTCAAGTCAACTATTTTTATTATCATCACATAAGAAAAAACAACAAGATGAATCCACACCCTTTTTATGCTATAGCGAGTGTGTGTGTGTGTCTGTATTTCATTTCTCTGGTCGGGGAAAGACGAAGGAGAAAAAAATGTTTCTTTTTTGTCATAAAGTCGTTCTTCTTCTCCTCATCATCACCCCGCTCCTCTCGACACCACTAGCACATGAATGAAACTATAAACGAGTCAACAATGTCTTAAGCTATTAATTGGAATTAACATGTTAAAAGTATGTATGGCATATCAGGAGAGAGAGAGAGAGTCCTCAGTCCTCGCGTATTTATATGCGAGAGAGAGAGAGTGCAACTCACACACAATCATTCAGTCATCATCCCCTTTATAGTTTATGACCCCGCTTTAGCAAAACCACCACCGCTTCTGCAGCATTTTATAATAATGAAATGAGTTAAGAATTGATACTNTCATTCAGTCATCATCCCCTTTATAGTTTATGACCCCGCTTTAGCAAAACCACCACCGCTTCTGCAGCATTTTATAATAATGAAATGAGTTAAGAATTGATACTGCGGATGCATCATTATCATCATCATCATCGCATCTTCTTCAATTCACGCCAACAAACAACATTATCCTCTTTAGCAGCATAATACGTACTTATAAGTAGGGAACGAGCAGAAAGCAGAAAAATTTATATAGGTATATTAAAATGCACTTTATATATAGTGAGGAACGTGTTTCTCTTTTTCTTTCGTTGTTGTTGTCGTCGGGCGAAACGTCACATAAATCTCTGTTCCCTTTTGTCTTCTTCTCGACTTTTAAGAGCTGTTCTCTTCAATCAATCCATTTTCACACCACCGCCACCACCACCACCACCACCACTATTACTACTACCAGTACCACTCTCTGTCGACTTTTTTTTCGTCTTCTTCATCTCCTTGTCCTTTGTAATTAGTCGAAAAGCTTGTATGCATGCATTATGCATAATAATGATACATTATGTATTTTACACGGATCGATTGGTGGTGATGTGGAGCGAGCAGCAAGTAAAAGATGATGATGATGATGATGATGAAGAAGATCATGATGTTAGATGCAGAAAAGAATTTCACTCTCTGAGCAAACCAGTCTGTTACGTAGTGTGATTGATAAACAACCGATATATACCTACTCTATCTAGCCTTAAATAGTCACGTTTTAGGCAACATTAAAGTATGTGTTGCGTGAATATAACGTATTAATCTGCTGATGATGCGCCGATGATATACACCTTATACCTACTTCTTGACTCGTCATTTTATTGTTTTTAGTTAATCAATATGTATTACGCATGTGGCATGTCCGCCACCACCGTTTCTTTACAGCTGCTTTATTATTCAAGCGAACCAACAAAAAGTTTTGTGTTCTCCTCAATAACCTCCGCTAGAACACTTTAGTTTTGCACATTTTCCCTTGAAATATTTTAGCCGCGGAACTGGCGTGTGCGTTTTACCAGTTTTAATGATAAAATTTAATATAATAATAATCCATGCGTCGTATATGCTCGTTTGCAGCGTTTAATATATATAATATAACGTATTTAGCCTGAACGAACAGGAGTTTTATGTTTGCACATTTTAATTTCGTTGAAACTGGCGAGGAAAAAGGAAATGAGCCTTTTCAAATGGTACTTACTTGATGAACCTTTTTTTGGAACTCAGTCATTTGGAACAAAATATTTAAGAAATGAAACACTCAAAGTTCTCTCTG
>JAHZNE010001637.1:0-12238 GCA_027744055.1 Callyntrura sp. NNG-2020
CTTGAACCGCACTACATGACATGAATTTTACACATGCATATTCGTTTACATTCTTGGATGAACAATTATCGTTTGGTGAAGACAGATTTTCGAAACCTATTTTCATTCATTCATTTTAGGAGTTAAGCTTACCATACTGGAGACTTCTAATGCTTGTGACACCAATTAGGGTCTCCCTGATGTCTCCAAACTTGGTATTATTATATCCCATGTAGATATACTTATTCACCAATTTTGAGAAGTAGTCCATAACACGAAGGAAAAGCGACCTTCAGATCGAAGCACTCCCGCTTAGGGCGTTACAGCAGTCCAAAATAATATGGAGCACATCCCTATGTGCCCACGATCGATTCGGGCACAGGTGCTACTCATTACTGGTTATAAAGAGCATAAAACAACAGCTTCTAATGTAAGTGGCTTGAAGGTCCCATGGTCACTGGACACCATGTGTGTGTGCATTCGGGAAAAAATTTCCGCCAATTGGATTCCACGCATTCAATTACTCAGTAAAAGTGCCAAATCGTAGAGATCCAGGAGGGAAAGTCCCTGAACCCTCCTCGTTAGACAACAAACTTCCCAATACAAATGGCGAATAAATCATGAATAATACATGCTACTTATTGGTGAGGTGGAAATGGCTGCCTATCAAAGTTTCCCAGCAAAGTCAAAGAGTGAAATAATGTTGCAGTCCTCAGAGAAATATGGTCTGCTAATGCACGCAATTAAACGAGACATATTTCACATTTAGATTCAAAGGCACCACCTCCCCCAAAAACCGTTTTTAATTTTGAATTTAATTTAGAACCGATACTAACGTTCCACCTTGCCCAATTTTTACTTCGCCCTTTACAAGAAATAAGTTGGTGGGGCAAACCGATCATGTCTGATAGCCGCTTCTACAATTTCGTTCAAATAATCGGAGCAGAACAGGAAATGAGAGACAGTAACGCAGAGCCATAACAGCGTGGCAGCAATATTACTCTTATCAGAATGAGACTGCATTTGAATTTTGTAATGATGAATTGCACTTTCTCTTGCAAATTCTTCTCCGCTATCCATCCATCTCTCTACTCATATCGTAACAACCTTCCGTTTTTGTAGGAACTTTTCGCAGTTCAAACTCTCAGGGTGCCCTGGCCAGGAAAACAGGAAAGAAATCAAGTCCAACTGACTTCAACTATCCTCCCTACTAGCAACATAACTCACAAGCATGAAGGAAAGAGCTTCTCTTTGCTGAGTACAATATCTGTATTCAGTGTCAATATGTGTAGGTATTAGAGTAAAGAGCTGTTTCCTGCAAGTTGCAAAGATGCTCATCTGCCAGCGGCAGCACAACACGACTAGATGACTTCTCAAGTACCTTGCGTCAATCTGAGCGACAGCACAGTAACATCTCCTATAAAACGAAATGGAAGCTTGGCAAAAAGTAGAAGATATGTTGTCTTTCTACTCGGGATACGGGATGTGCGATGCTGGGGAAGTTGGTAAAAGCGGAAATTTTACCTTGCCCAAATGTAATGAACACGTCTGGATATAGAGGGACATATGTCTCTGTGTCTTTCTACGTCGTTCTACCTGTATATTCAATACTACTCATTAATATTACTTCACCGCATTTTAATTTGAGTGGTCTTTTAATTTCAACAAAATATTGGAAACCGGAAAATATTAAAACCGGAGAAGTAAAACGAGAAAACGAGAATTTTTTTCGCCAATTCTTCATCCTACCCTGTGTTCTATGTGCATTTGCGTTTATTGTGGTGATGAAAAAACTTAATTTGTTAGCATTGCCAGCCTGTTGGCTTCCTACCGTCCGGCCGTCATGTCGCGCTCTAACTATTCAAGGAAAGCGAATCGTGAAATTCGTTTTCGCAGGTTGATAATTTGGGTCAAAACCTCAGCGGAGTTCATAGATGGGGGTTGGAGGTAACCCCCCTCTGGGGGGGGTGGATCGGGAGGTGGGAGATATTGGTTTAAGGCGTAGGGATAAAAATTAAAAGTTGGTAAAGTTTGCACAAACTTGGAATATATGTAGGCCCAAGATAGATAAGTGATGCTGCCAAGTTTGAACCAGATTGGTATACCCTTTTGACCCCCAGGGGGCATATATGTAAAAAAATGTTTTCCATCCCGTTTAACGTCGTTAAGTTCAATCACCATATTCACCATAGAATTTCACCATTCGATTCCTAATGAGAACGGCTTAATTGTTATGTAAAACGACATGGCTGTAGCGCCCCCTTGTGGTAGAAAATTTGAACTACGTAACTATAAATTTTACACAGCAATTTTACGTGCAACGCATACTGTTTGCTAGAAATACTTACACTTGTTTCGTGAAGTATTTAAAAATTAGTTAAATTGCGCATTTAAATTTAATGCAACATGCGGCAGCTTTTCTAGCTCGGTACGATTGCGATCGAGTATAGAAAGTTGAAAATTAAACCTTTATATCTAGTTAAATGGTAAAAAAAAGTATCGATGCGAACCTTGACCTGGACCGCGGTATTCATAGTCAAGCAAATACTGCGATCTCCTTGAGCTATTAGGTATGTAAGTTGGCAACAACTTGGGCCAGGTATGGTTAATAACTTCAGTCTCGCAGAGAGGAAGTACCGGGAAAAGCATTATTTTAACTTCTTCTAACTTCTTCTAATAGACTTCTAATAACATTCATTTCTATAAAATAAACTTTTATGCAAATGCATACTTCTAACCCGTTCTCCGACTTAGCTATGCTTAAGTATGCATCCATATCACACTAAAAGAAGACATTTGAGAGGCATTCGTTCTTGCATATTTTGCATATTAACAGTTTTCTTGCATATTTGCATAAATAATTAATAAATTGCATATAAAGCGCATACATGCTGCGTTTTCAAACAACATTTGTAGTTTTCAGAGAAAAATGAAGTCCATAAATAATGTATTAATAAAGTTGACAATCCTAGCTTTACTTTTGGATACGCAAAGTATTGCCGCCTTTAGTTGATGTTTCACCGTCACAACGGATGGCTTATCTCTGATCCGATCTAATTTATGCAGAATCTACCCACATAGGGGCAAGCCTCATTCATCTTTGCATGGCTCGTGAGTGGAACATTACTTGGTTTATCTTTGCTTTTGTTTAAGGTACAACCACTCCACACCTATTATAGAAGTGATCAAAAATCGGAACAACGTCATGTATTTAAATGCCAGCTTGTTAAGTGCCCCGAATGGAGTATTTTGTAAGATCGATGTGTGGAAATCGAATGTACCTTGTCCATTCATTGGTAATGGAGGAAAGAACTATCTAGAACTAACTAGAAGTAACAATTAACTAATAAATTCATCTGAACGATTATAATTTAAATTGAAAATTACAGTTGAATGGTACTATTTTTATTTTAATTGGTAATTGACCTTTGAATTTCTTTGGAGTATTGAGAGGAGTGTGATTTCAATTAAAAATAGTAATTGAGTTCACTGATCATTTTCATTTGAGCATCGTCACCAAATCATTTGACAAATAACAAATAAGCCACGGCACGATAAAGAAACGTCTTTTACTCCGTGCTACTTGAATGTATAAATGTGTAAAAATCGGTTTTATATATTAGGAGAGTAAAAAAGCAGCTTTTGGGCCAATGCTAAAGCTGCTAAAAATTTGAATAGGACTACTAACGGTCGTATTTATTGTGAAAAAATACAATGTAACGAATGATTTGTATCTGATTCCTTGTTAAAACTCTTTGTTACTTTCACTCTTTTTTTAGTCTACTTATCTGTAAATCTCATTTGACTACTCCGGAGGAAAGGAAAACTCACAATTTATGGAATTCGTCGATGAACTTAAAGGCCTATGTAAGAATGAGAAAGCAGAGCCAACTCGACGACGCTCGCTTCTTTCTCCATTTAAGCTTAATCACAAAGAAACAAGATTCATTTCAAGCTATCTTCTCTGACGTTTTTGGTGCTTCTACCAGAAAGCAAGTATAGCATATTAAAATACAACATAAGTAATGAATGATGTGTGATGCATAATAAATTGATAAAAAATGAGTGAATTTCCCAATACAAATAGCAAATGATACGAGTGTAAAAATCGCACCAGTTCATCTTTTTTCGTATAAAGATAACAAGGACATAGAAAGTTCGTTTTGTGTGAAATGAAAGTAGCAACTTATGGCATACTTTCCTTCTTGTACATCTGATATGAAAAAGGAACCGTAACGGTGACTTTCCACCTGGGTTTTTGTTTGTATGACAGAACGGTGCAGAAAGTAAGCTGAGCTCAACAGAAAAGTTTTTTGTAGGGATAATTTTGTTCCCTCATAAAGGGCAGACGAAAGGGGAGCTTTAGTTGCGTTGTACAATATCCGGGCATTACTACACAATTTCCCTACAACGGGAATTCATCAAACGGCGTTCGGTTACAGGCAACTGCAGCTACGACAGCCTTACTGACACGACAATCCTAAATTGAGCATCGAATGACAATGTGAGGCTGCATTTGCTTGATATCAGGCTGAATTGCACTTTCTCTCAAATATTTTTACATCAATCCATCAAGCATTTCGTGACTACTACTCTCTGTATTTTACACAAACCTTTTTGTATTTCAAATTCCCGGTATACTTTGACCTGAATAACTTGAAAAGAGCGAGTCTAACTGAACTCCTCCCACGTTTCTCTATATCTTCAGTCTAAATGAGGGAGAGAGAAAGTGCCTCTGATTGTACAATATCCGTGCAAGTTTGGAATACAGAGCTCTTTCCACCCAACGCTGGGCCATTCGAGGAAGCTGTTTTTTCTTCCAGCAGCAGCACAGCACGAGTTTTCAAGTACTTTGCATAAATTTACGCGACCTCTCAATCAAATCTGCTAGCCAAAAGGAAATGGAAGCTTGGCAAAACGTAGAAGACATCATCTTCCTACTCGAGATGTACGATGCTAGGAAGATAGAGGGAATTTTGCCTTGCCCAAAATTGATGAACAGATCGTCTCGATGTTTTTCATTTAGCAACTACACAAGTAATGCAGTGACTATAATTCGGGCCACAAAATTTTGTTGATAATAATCGTCAATACTATCAAATTCTACGTGCAACGTAGTCCAGGAATTTGATTTATTCCATTTCTGGTATGTCACTGTAAGTGGGTGGCGAGGAGATGAACACAACACTATCTCGACCCATATTTTCGATCATTTTCTCGAACTTATCCAACTATTAAAGAGAGCGGTGGTACAACCGATCATTTGCCTTTGTTTTGAAAGATTCTTCATTCGATTCAGCATAACATTGTACCTTAACCTCATGAAAACGAGACGATGGTGCATAACTGGGAGCAATTTAAACTTTATGTAGCGATTTGATGATACATTTACACGTAAAGTTGGAAAATTGTACGGCCCATTACTGTACCAACATGCTGATGCAGAACAAAACTTTATTGCAGGAGTAAAGATAATATATGAAAGGTAGTACCTGCAACTGAATGGATGCTTTCAAAAACATGCCGTAGGTGTAGGGTGTATGTTGTACCCATTTTGTTTTCGCGAATAATAGTCCTGAACTTGTGTACTTTCTTCCTGTGTAACAGGTTTTAATTAGCGGCTGGTTTCGTGGCCATTATAACACATGTACTTTAGAGACTCCTCAACAACATGTGGGATCCGTTTGGCTTCATTGAACCCGCCCTTACGCATGCACATTCAAGCAATATTTTCTAATTTTCTTCAATTTAGTAGACCAATGTGACAGACATTTTTCATGTGACGACTTTCCCTCTACTCTTAAATTGAGAGTTTAGTTTAGAATTTATGACTGTAGTGCATGTCAAGATTTTGCTGTAGGAACTAACGTCGTATTGAAACGTCTCATTAAACTGGGCGTACAAGGCCAATGGATCAAAGTTGAATCTGAAAATTTGTGTGCTAGCTTTTATATATGTTAGCATTAAGAATATGCAAATTTGTTGTTTTCTGACATCCCCTACCTCAAGTTATTGTAAGTACAAATTTGTGGCCCGAATTATCGTCACTCTTTTTTGCCAGTTTTGTATACAGGCAGTGCAGTACTTGTATACAAGATAGATAATACGTTATGACCATATACCCAATGAAAATAGACTTTGAAAACGGAATCAGGTAGCGCAGTTGTGCTTTATTAATATACTACTGAAATACTTCTGAAGAACAACTGAAATACAAAGTTTTGTATACAGGCAGTGCAGTACTTGTATACAAGATATATAATACGTTATGACCATATACCCAATGAAAATAGACTTTGAAAACGGAATCAGGTAGCGCAGTTGTGCTTTATTAATATACTACTGAAATACTTCTGAAGAACAACTGACATACAAATTGTGTAATACAATGAAGTATAAAACAATCTGGGTTAAATTAGGTATTATGATATATCTCTAAAGGAGGAACATTTGTATCAAACTTGTAGACTAGTTGCTATAGAAAGTTGCTATGTTAGTTCATGTTTCTTTGGCATGGAGGCGCTAACACGCATACTTTGTAAATTTGTTTGTAGCCCTGATAAAAACAACTCGATCGCCAGAAATCCGGTCTCCATCGGATAAAACGTGTCAGTTCTATAAAGGAGACAAGTTCTTCCTCTAAATGTCTCCTAGGGGTCACATAGTCCNGCATGGAGGCGCTAACACGCATACTTTGTAAATTTGTTTGTAGCCCTGATAAAAACAACTCGATCGCCAGAAATCCGGTCTCCATCGGATAAAACGTGTCAGTTCTATAAAGGAGACAAGTTCTTCCTCTAAATGTCTCCTAGGGGTCACATAGTCCTCTAATTTTAGTCAAACTTTGCAAAATGATTTAGTTCCCTAACGGGTTCGTGCATACCAAATTCCAAACTATGTTGTAATTTATTAAAAATATGCTATGACCAACAGGGACTATGGGAAGGTGGTGGTCGGAACAAACACATCGAAGCACAAGCAACTAGGGATGCATATAAATCGATGCTTATTAGAATTCCATATGAAATATAATTTATGATTGTTGTGTGATGCGTAATAATTTGATGAACAAGCGAATTTCGCAATAAAAATAGCAAATAATCTGTCAGTAAAAATTGCACTAGTTTTTCTTTCTTCGTATTGGGATAACAAGGGCGGCGAAAGTGTTTTGTGCGAACTAAAAGTAGCAACTTGTGGCGTACTCTCTCCTTTCCGTCTAATATCGCCGTGGAACTTCAGTTGTAACAAGGACTTTCCACTTCGGTTTTTGTTTGTAGGGCAGAACGTAGAACACTGTAAGCTGAACTGAGAGAACAGTTTTTTAAGGTAAAATTTCCCTTCTTCACAAGAGCGGAGTGAAAGCGAGCCTCCGCTTCGTTGTATCCAGGCATTACTCCACAATTTTCCAACGACAGGAATTCATCAAAAAGCGTACGGTCACATACAACTGCAGCTACGACAGTCTAACTGACACATAATTTTTAAATTGAGCATAGAATGACAAGGTGAGAGTACAGAATTCTGCCTCTATTAATTGCACTTTCTCTCCCATATTTAACCATCTATTTATCCAGGTCGTTCCGAATTTTGCGATTTCTCTCTGTTTAATGCACGAACTTTTTTGCACTCAAATTCTCAGGTTAGCCTCTCCTGGATAACTTGACGAGAGTAAGTCTAGCTAACTGCTTCTTGCGTCCTTCGTAGTCTCAAGTCTAAATGAGGGATGGAGGAAGCGACTCTGCTGGCTGAGCACATTATCCGTGTAATATTGTAACAACGAGCTCTTTTCAGGCAAACCTAGGCCATCCGAAGAAGCTATCTTCTTTCTACCGGCAGCAGCACAGCACAACTTTCAAGTACGATCTACGCGACATTTCACTTACACGTACTTGCCAAAACAAAAATGAAGCCCGGCAACGAGTAGAATATTTTATAATTAGAGACTGTATTTCTAGGAAAATACCTATTTTGTATCTTCATTCAATTGAGTCCATTTTTGTTATGCGGACGCACCATGACTTTTTAAGTCGATTGGAAACCTCCTATTTTACGGTTTAGGCACCTAAATGCCTTTTTTTCATTTTAAGTCACCCTTTTTGCTGATTTCTGCAAATAACTAACAAATTTCAACTAATATGACGGCAATACAAACAAACTGGTAGCAAACAAAAGCTAAAACTCACCTCATTTGACAAATGTAACGGAAAATGCAATTTAGTTTGAACAATATCACTTTATACTTTGTATTACTACCATTTTGCATTATGGCACCATTTAATTGATGTTTAAATTTGTTTTACTGTCATAACTTTTATTTTCTAAATTGAAATGTTCCTGATAAAACCTGTACTTTCTTTCAGAGTTTTGTAAAGAATAAATTAAATTTTGAAAAGAGATTTTAACCCGTTGCAGCAAACGCGAAGAAAGAATAAATTGGCTTTTAAAATGTACATTAATGATGGTTGATGGTTCATTCACTCTATTTCATTGATCTATGATTAATTTGTAGCTTTGCAGTTTGATCAACACATCATGTACAGTAAACACCAATTTGTTGTCAAAAGAAAGAAGGCGACAGCTGTATATCAATTCCATTTAACGAAGAGTACTGTAATGCATCAGTTACTGTGATTGCGCCTTTAAATTTTAATAAGCTAGATTTGTGGCAAATGTTGTAGTGGGGAAACGGTATGGAAATGAAACGAAACAAAGGTTTGTTTTATTTCCGTGAGCTTTAAACTGCATTTAGTACAACGGTTACCCAATTTATCTTTGACTCACTATAGCTTCTACAGCCAAAACAGCAGAAAGCTGTCATACCGTCGCGATTTTTAATTTAAAAAAAGCTTATTTTTGGAATAAATTTGACTTCAAGAACCGACTATTTTGGGTTTAAAATCATTTTTATGCACACTATTTAAATTTAAGGACCTTTTTTAAGCACTTTAAGCATGATCTGCCTTTAAGCATGATCTTAAGTGCATAAAAACCTACCTATTTGGCGAGTTTTAAGGATTCAAAAGTAGAGTCTCTATTTATAATGTACGATGCTCGGAAGACGGAGGAAATTTTGCCTTCCCGAAAATTTATGAACAGATCGTCTAGAAGTATGTTAAGCTTTCCTTTAGAAACTACATAAGTGTGCCAGTTTTTGGAATACACTCACGATTAGTGCAGAACAACCTACCTGTATGCAAGGTAGACGGGACAATAAGAGATGATGATCAGCTACCAAATGCAACTAGACTGTTGTAAATATAATTAGGTAGCGCAGATGTGCTTTAATAATGTACAAGCGAACTACTTCTGCAGAACAACTGACGGACTTGCGACAAATTATTAGTGTTCAAATTACTAATTATCAAATAATGGTTCATAGGGCATTCCATCATTGATCATTAAAGAATAGGGCATTTTCAACATTTCAATAGGGCATTTTATCGTACGGCATTCTATCTTTCGGCGTTAAAAAATAGGGCTGTTGTATGTCTTCTATCGGTACATGCTTAAAGGTCCCCTGGGAGGTGATATGTTCAAACAATTTGGGTCAAACTTTGCAAACGATTGAACTCTATTGAGTACCTCAGTATCAAATTTCTATCCCTATTGTAATTTTTAAAAAATTCAGGCTATGAGTGCAGTAGTTCATAAGGGAGTAGGGTCATAACAAAAACATAAATTCACAGGTATAGATGAAGAGCACACGATTTCTGTAACCCGTTTTTCTTTACACTTTAAATTTTTCCAAGAAGCATGGACCGCTGAACGAATCATGACTGAAATAAAAAAAACCATGGCTCCTGAACATGTGAACATATGAACATTTAAGGATTCGAGGATTTACCATAATTTATTTTATGTTGATTTATTGTGGATACATATACATGGAGATTTCATCATTTTCAGTAGTAAGTATTGCACGTTTATGAACCTAAAAACGGTGATGCGTCTTCTCGAGTGTACATTATAATATGTTAGCTGTTAAACATTAAGAGCAGAGTGAGTGCTCGAATTTATTTCATTATGAATTACAGCTACTCTGTTTGGTGACAGAGACAAAAGGAATGCCGCTGCGATATACTAACAATTAATAATAAATAATTAATGATTAAACTGTATCATGCATCGACACTTAACAGTTGTCAATACATAGGAATGTAAACATTACATCACAGGTATACACATACATATGACGATTGTTTTTGCCATATATATCATATATAGCAATGCCCTCCTCAAGCGTCATGAATAACAATGCTATGGAATTGCATCGGCTGCTGAAGCTGGTGCGTTTTTCTTTCCCCTTCGCTTAAAATACACCACTGTCATGACGATTGTTATTGCCATATATATCATATATAGCAATATTAGCTCATAAGTAACTACCAATTGGCACTGTTGTTTGCATCTAACATTTAACGGTACACTTATGACAATTGTTGAAGGACACAAGCCATGTCTGTTAAAGGTTTTGTATAAAGTAAGCGTTGCAAACTATTTTATGGCTTGTTCCTATCGAGTGTCCAATTGAAGTGCCAAACGACAACTCGTCAATGTTCAAAAAGAGGGTATATAATGCTCTTGCGTTATAACATGGAACCGCAGAATGCATAATGCATAGTTATGCTTATACAAACATTCACCAGATCTCTATGCAAATGGTTTTAAGTATCAGCTAGTTTTAACAAAAAGATTATATTTAAAGCAGATTACTTATACTAGATTATATTAGTTTTTGAATATGGGATATGTATGAATGTTCTACCGTTGCACATTAACTGATATTGACACAACCGACGTGAATTAAACCAAAAATCTAAACCGATGCCTATTACGACACAAGTCGCTTTAAGCAGTGTATTCAGTATAGGAAATAAAATATAAAAGTGCAAAGTGGTAGACATTTCTACCTAGTGAATCACATTACAATTTGTTCTTATTTGAAGAGGAAATATCTTCCGAAATATGACGTAGGTGTGGGCGTGTGGAAGCTGTTTTGGCATGAAAGAACATCTTGTTGTTGCTCCTAAAAACCTGTTTCGAGTTTTGAAGCACCTTTTTCGGCTTTATTATGCAAAAAGTTGACAAATTTCATCTAATGTCATGGGATTACCATATATTAGTTTCTAGCATACATAAACTAAAGCTCGCATTCCTTCGTTTGCAACGAAAAATAAAATTTAGTATTTAAAAATTTAACGAAAATGGCACCTTCTTGCAAGACATTAAGAAAGAACGACATCTATTTAAAAAGTCAACGAATAACAAAATTGCCATCACTGCCCATTATTATTGAATTTTGCCACGGTCAATTCAGAAATTGGAAATATAACTTATTGCTGAGAGATGATTGTAAAAAAACTTGGTCACGCTTAATGCAAAAAATGGAATTTATATGCAGTCGAACCTAAATGTTTTATATATAGGAATCCTCACTTAGTATTTTATAGATATCTGATACTAAAAATGGGGAATCCGGCAGTGGTTGAAAGGTTTATGGCAGTATGTACAAAACACTATTATTGTCCCTTAGATTGATTCCTAATACGTAAATATTGAAATGCATGCAGCATGTCATTTAGAAGCGTCAACCAATTAAATAATATAAAGAGTAGCAGAATGCATATCTATGAAATATAAACAATAATGTAGATAAAGGTAATATTTAAACGAAGAGCATATATAAACAAAAATTTAGATGTTTAAGAATTTGATTTTTATTTAAACCTATTTTGAATATAAGAGCCTTTTTATGCACCTTTTTCAACGACTTTAAGGGCATAAATACCTGCCTTTTTTGTATGCTTTAAGCACCTTTAATTCGACGGTCGAGTGATTAGCCACTAACTAAAACATTAAAATGTCATTTCGTCCTTGGTACATTTGTTTTTAATATAAAAATATCACCATTTGCAGATGAGTTCAGATGCAAAGAGGCAGAGTCAGACACTACCATATTATCATCCGAAATAGAGCATTATAAGAAATCCTTTTATGTAACAAATTCAAATTATATAATGAATGAAGTTACTGGTAAAGAGGTGTGTAAGTCAATTCATGATATTAAGAAAAGCAGCGATGGGTGTAACGACCTTCCACGCAGAATTTATAAACAATTTGCGGAACAGTTATGCACTCCGATAGCAGTAATCTTTAATTTAATCTTCATGTGTGGAGTTATTCCACGGATATTTAAATCAGCCGTCTGTACTCCATTATATAAAGGGAGAGGAAGATACTCTAGTACGAGTTCCTATAG
>JAHZNE010001638.1:0-52153 GCA_027744055.1 Callyntrura sp. NNG-2020
TTTTTAAACACGTCAACCCATTTGCCGTCATCTTAACATTTTCGAATAAATGTGAAGAATGAAAGGTAAATTCAAATTAGCTTTCATTTGACGTGGTGAAGCGGTAAATGCGTTCCCTGGAACCTGGTGTACGCGTACCAGTTG
This sequence comes from Callyntrura sp. NNG-2020, assembly GCA_027744055.1. Taxonomy (NCBI): domain Eukaryota; kingdom Metazoa; phylum Arthropoda; class Collembola; order Entomobryomorpha; family Paronellidae; genus Callyntrura; species Callyntrura sp. NNG-2020. The sequence continues at coordinate 145 of JAHZNE010001638.1, forward strand.
GGCCAACCCCTTGGTAATAACGATTTGGACCAGTTGTTTGAAGTCTGTTGGCAGGACTGTTGGGTCTAGACGTGTTTGTAGATGGTGAAGATGTTGCGCTTAAGGGTCTGGGATAATCATAAGGTCCAAAAAGGGAGTTCGGGTTCTGTTGACGATAAACACCTCCTGGGATGCCCGGGGAATATGCTCCAGCTCCACCAAAAGGTCCTCCAAAGCCAAATCCTCCTTGAGGGGCAGCTGATCCTATAAATGCTGGTTGTCCAATACCATTACCCACGATATACTGTTGCCCACTAGCACTCGGGAAACCACCAGCATTTCCGGCTCCGCCACTAAATCCTCTGTTGCCTACCTCAAGACCAGTGCCTACCTGAACTGTGCTTGGAACACTGTTGAAGTTACCCGGAGAACTGGAAACGGCTCCTCCTTGTGGACCACTAAAAGCTGGATTGCCGAACCCTTGATTCACAAAACCAAAAATTTCTAGAGCCAATTTGTCCTGGTTGATATTGAGCTCCTGGGTAAAATCCTTGGCCTCCAAATCCTTGGTTCCCAAATCCCTGGTTAAATCCCCCAAATCCAAAACCTTGCTGAGGACTAGCAAATGGATAGGAACCTCCTCCTCCTATGCCTCCTTGTTGAGCATACGGATACGCGTTAAATCCTCCTTGATTACCACCACCAAAATAATTATTTGAATAGTACGGATTCTGGCCAAATAAACTGCCTTGATTTTGATCTAACACATTGTATGCATTTCCCAATTGGCTGTACTGATTATATCCATTTGTACCGACCCTGTTCCCAACACCACCTCCATTAACATAATTGGGCGAAAATCCAAGTTGACCACCAAACCCATTAAATCCACCATTGTAGTAACCTGCTCCTCCATTTCCTCCTTGCACTCCATTGTGCCCCAACAGCGTTTGTGACGCTGTATGAAAGATCTCTGCAGATTTTCCTCCGGTAAGCTTTGAACTGGGGATTGGCAAAGTTTCCCTCTTCAAAGGAGTCTTTAACGCTGCTGCATTCCAAAGGGTCTGAGGTTTAGTGGCAGTAGAACTTTTACTTAAGTCATTTTCAGATGCAGCTAGGACCGTTCCCACGCTTGCAAAAAGCAACGCCAGTCCTGCAGCCTTGAACGATAATATCGTCGTTTTCATTCTGAAATTCACCGTAAAAAACGAGTCAATGCCACTCCAGCACAAGACAACAACTTCCAGCCAAAAAAATGACTGGATACCAGTAAATCGTCGACGAAATCAATACACGTTTCTTACAAAATAGCTGTAATTACCTTTTCGATTAAAAATTCACACGTTATGCAAATCTCTTTGTTGGACGCACAAATTTAGATAGCGCACACAGCCTACCACTCAAACAACATCAGTTTCACTGAGACAATGAGCAGGGACCACCACACCTTAAATAACTTCTCTTAGATTTACTTAATCACAACGCCTTTTTCCCATGCGTACTAAAATGGGAAATCCTCTCTCGTAAATTTACTATATACGTGTGTGTATAGTTTTCTTACGATGATGGCTTGGTCTTGGTACGTGTACAAACAAACACCATCGTACCATTCCAACCGTCACATTAAACAATACGATAGGTAGACGAGGTTCATAACGTGTCGTACGTTACAACTTGAATCTACGCTGATCTTGTGTCGAATATGACCATAAAGTTAGCATTTTTTTATCGCATTTCCTCAAATTTTGTCTTATGATTTTATAATACAATTTTCTGTAAAAACTAAAAAATACCATCCTCACAACGTAGCGTCATCATAACACCAGTAAACAATCGTTGGGGTAGCCTTGCTCTAAACTCGCATGTCATTATGAGGTATACACCAAATAATCTCTTAACGTTTCTCTTTCAAGATTCTTTATGACTGCGCAAAGGTGGTGTCGTCGTAGCCGTTTTTCATAGTTATGTTAATACGAGAATAGGAAAACATTATTAATGTATTTCCACAAAAATGAAACAATGCAAAAAGCAAACAGACAGTAAATCTACCTGCATGCTCCATCTCCATCGGTAATTATGGGATTCATACTTTTTGTTCTCTTTGGTTCAAAGTTTGCTGTTATCTCTCTCTCTGTATTTGTCTTGTGTGGGATATGTTTGCACATGTGTACATAAAAACGAGTGGTGTTATTATTCAAAACAACATCGCGGTTTTAAAAAGTCTATATTTTGCGAGACCTCTGCCAGCCTCTGCCTCTGTTATAACGTTTATTAATGACATATGGAGTCATTATTATTTATTCACTGAGACAATAACAGAAAAATGCTCGTGCGGCATCTGCGTCTACACAATTAATTATCATGACTCGTAGCTCGTATTTAAGCTACACACGTACATAATATGGATATACATAATACACGCTCACGTGAGTACTCGACGGTGTACACACACAAGCACACATATTCATTACGACAGCTATTACTAGAGAAATAATAACATTATTTTTTTTCGTAAAAATAAGAGTTTTTAAGATTTAAATGAGACACCATTGCACTGCGATTTCTAGTTTCCCTTGTGCTTAATCTATTCTCTTTCCGCTAAAGTCCGCGTCCTTTAACGTTTGAACTGTGTTTTGTTCCTTGGTTCTTGCAATGGGGCACTTACGTTAAAGGGTGAAATAAAATACAGACTTGTTTGCTTTTCTAACGTCTCAACAACGTAGGTATGGCATGAATCACAGGAGTATAACTATCATCCGGTTTCATATTGTTTAATCGTTTATGTACACACCTAAAAGTACACTTGCAGACATTACATTGCGTGTCAGGTATCGTGATGTGCGATATCTTAAAATGATCATTTTGACGAGCTGTCGAGTTTATTTTGGGACTGTTTAGCACCAACTTTAAATGATTTAAAAGTGTAGAGGCTCTTGCATAATGTCATGTTAACTGAACCATTTAGTTGAGTGACATATTCTTAGGTTTGTCATTAAAATTTTTGTCTTCATAGATTCGAGTAGTATAGCTTGAAAAAAAGACACGTTGTTGCTGTAAATATGTACTTAAACAGTATAATTTAATCCGAGTTTCTCTTCACAGTAATTTTCTTGGAATGTGTACGCAACAGCAAAATGTATATATTTGAGATATGACCAAAGCTGAAAAAAATTAATGGGCAGTAATGAAGACACCAAAGACAGAAGACAGACCAACAATAGTATTTTTGTTTACTCATTATGATTTACTCCCTCTACTACTCCTACTATAGTTTGATGTAATGACGATGGTTTGACAGGGAGGTCAACGGTGTCTTCCTTCTCTCATTGAAAAAATTTATGAGAAATCCATTGTTTTTATTACGCGGTTCCGGAAATTAGAATACGCGAGTGGAGTGGACACTTTTTTGCATTGATGGAAGTTATAAAACCTAAAGAGAAACCACAACATATTTACACCAGGGAAGTTTTATTTGTTTAAGAAAGGCAAAATGACTATACGGCTGTGGCCATTTTTGCGCAAAAAATATGTAATTGTATATTGTTCACAATGGCAGGCCAATGCCATGCAAAAGCTTACCTACCTAAATGGAACAATCCTGCTCGGCATATTATATTATGTCAGTATTTTTTGTACAAAGAATATGCTGTGTTACATAGATTTTGCCAATTTTTGGTTGAATAACTTCAAATATCAATCCTTGCAGAATTTATGGCTCATTATAGGTGCATGGTACCAGTTTATACGGACGATACAAAAGGTGCAAACATGCGTGTAGTTACTACAAATACAAATATGTACACTTTTTCCAGTACCTTCTAGAATTTAGTTTGTGTTACTTCATGTCTATTATAAAAAATGCAGAAATGGCATCGATGTCATAAGGAGATTGCCGTAGGTTGATGAGATTGTGCAACCTGTAAAAATTAGTACAGTTTTTATAGATTTCCTGAAATTATTTAATGGTTAATCCTACAAACATTTCCTAGCATCATGTATTGTATATCACAGCCAACAAAGTAGACTGTAAAGTTGTAAATTCAGGAAATGCAACGAGTTTTTTTAAAAATTGGCAGTAACACGAATCTACAAAATTAGACATTTTCGCTAATCATCAGAATTGGTAGATATTCAAACTTGTGTGTGAATAACATTTTAGATTGAAAGAACAAAATATAAGTACAACGGAAGTGTACCCTGATAGTTTTGTCGCTTTACACTGTGTACATTCAAGGTTCCGTTATGCAACTTCCGTCTCTTATAATTAAATTCGCATTTAATTACTAGCTTATTATTTTCAACTGATTAAGAAATGCTGAGTTCGCGAATGTTTTTAAAAGACAACAAAAGTGGCAATGGTGGCCGACACCATCATGTGAAATTAGGGAATGAAAAGGCGTGAACACGGTTGTAGAGTTGGTTAGAAAGTGTCAAATGTTTTGAAACAAAGATTTAAAAAATAATCTCACCAGTATTTATATTTGCATTTTGAAATCATATCAAAACCTACCACGCGGATAATTCGCTTCTTTTGACGACACACATAACACCTCGCTATCTAAATTGTTGCAGTGACATACGCATTTTATTCTGTATCTTCACTATATTATTTGTCCTTTGTCTATTTTCCCCTTTCTTGCTCTTACGCAGTTTGCACAAAATATTTTCAAGTGATAACTTAATTATCTAAGCGCTTACTTTGCCTATTGCCTTATACCGCAGCTGCGTAAAGGTTAAATTTATAATCATTTCAGCAAACTTGTATTTTCGCTCTATTGTTAAAATGCGGCAACATTCTTATTATTACTTCAAACGAAATTATTTAAAATAAAATAGTGGCTATAAGTAATAAAGCTCACGAAAACCCTCTAAATTCTGTCAAGTAATAAACTAATAAAATAAAATAACTAAATCTTTATCTAGGCCAAAACCGCAGCACAATACATCTTCTATTCCATTATGGTACATTCCAAAACAACTAACATAATTGTCAAAATAAATCGTCATGCAAGATTCAAGAGATCTGGATTGGCATACCGAAAAATTAAGTTGCAAAATCCCATCATTATTATTATTATTTCTATCTAATTTAAAACAAAAAGCCAAAGCAAAAAAGATAATAAAGCACAAAGACAATAAACTTTTTCCTATTTGACATGACATGAACTGAAATCCCATACCGTGACTGATATGTGGCCATCCACCATTCCCTGGAGATGGTGTTTTCGATAATGACTAACGACCTGGTTATCTCCGTTGAGTCCATTTTTGTGTTTAAATTGGGATAATTTTAACAGTTATAAATGCTATAATAATGCATATTGCATAATGTAATGAGTACTACATGCTGTGCTGACTGGGTGCATTGTTTGAATCGTTTAAAGTAGAGCTGTATCTAGAAAAACATTTTTAAAATCTTTTTATTGACACGTATCGGCAGAACGACCATTTTTCTCCAAAAGCAGATGAATAGAGGGAGCACGCGTGATGCAAACATGAATAACAGCAGACTACATTTTAAAGAAAATCATCACATATTCATGAAGTCTCTTTTTATTTCGGACATTTCTTGTAATTTTAACAATGAGTTTTTAAATGGCTACATGCTAGACCAAAAACGAAAGAAGAACTACATTCTACACAACAATAAACAACATGTCATTGCTCTTTGCATTGTAGTAAATAAGTTTATGTAATATATTTAATTTACACCTTTTACCCTCTCCTTCTTCAAACAGAACGGTAATGATGTTCATGACAAATGAAATTAACTAAACGTTACAAGGGAATCCGCTATTTTTGATGTACAATAATTGTATATTGTAATAATGTTAATCGTTACGATATTTCATTTTCTTTTATTATTTCTGATTTCATATCAACATTCACGAGTCCGTGAACAACAACTTTAAATACTTTAAGTATAATCATGTCACATGTTGATACGTTTTTTAAAACTTTTATAACAAGAAACCTGTTCAAGTTGCAACCATAATATAATAATATAATATAATAGTGGTATTGGTATTAGTTTAACTAAATATCATTATAATTTATGAATCACATATTGGTGTTCACAACGACTTGTAACTGTATAATAATAATAATAAGTCATGTAATTAAGTATTTTGTGTAACTTCATTATGTTTTCTGATATTTATTCTAGTGTTGTGTTAATGTGTTCTAAATGGTTCCGTTTTCAAAAGTGCATCGATTGATATTTTTCTCATTTTATCAAACAAACAACTTGTAGCTAGCTGTATATAGTTTTCTCTAAGTTATGTATGTTTAAAAGATAACTTAATTGCCAGTTTAATTGCAGATCAAGTTGTGAAAATACTTACAAATAAGTAATGTTGCAGAAACAAGTGAGTTTTTGACAAACTCAGTTTGTTAACCCAACAACTCAAGTAAATATACAAGTATGCACTCAAATCAGACTCTCGTAATTTTATCGGAATAACAATTCAGGTGATATTTCAATTCATTTCTTTTTATGAAAGCTCGAAACCATGCTGTACACTAGCTGAAGTAATAGATTACCTATTAGAAGAATCAACGTATTGACTAATACTACGGCAAACATGACACCTTAGTCCTCTCTTCCTAATTGCAAACCTTGACAGGAGTTATTCAATTTCAAACTGCCTTGGAATTTTCCGCCGTAACTACAATAATGCTGCTTTAATTAGGCATGTGGTCAAAATTCCAATACGAGCAGTCAGTGATGGTGGCCTGGTAGGAACTTACCAATAGTACGCCAATAAGGTGGAACGGTGCCATGAACAAATTATAAACTGCTGCTTCACTGTAATTATCAATTAATTGAGAGATAACCTATGTATAAATTCAATAAGTTCGGAGCCAATGCTGTCTTTTTCGTCTGGATTAAATTCAAACAGGAATTTTGACATTTTTGAGAGTTTGGAATTTGTTGCTGATTATAGCATACTTATTGTTAGTAGTATAATATTTAACACGACGCTAATTTGCATTACGGTTAGTATAATATTATTTGCAAATTGCAAGTGAATCAAGGAGGTGCATAGGTATACAATTCACGTCTCATTTTTAAGGAGTTTTGGTTAACGTGTCAACGTTCATTTATGTATGGCTTTTTTACTAAATATTATTCGTCATTCGTAGATTAGTTAAACACTAACAAGAAGGTGGTGGAGAGAGGAGTTAACGCCTCTTTTACGCCTAATGTCTATGTGGTTGGTAAGTTATGGTAAGAGTGAAGTGAGTAAAATACTGGAGTTGATTGAAGGAAAAATTGCAACAAGCAATTCTAATACTAGTAGTAGTTATTCTATTGTAAGGGTAACATTTTTTGTGAGTAACGTAATGCACAGTTCTGGACTTGTGCGAAGAAAATGTGAATTGACATTGTTAAGTTAGTGAAAGTGAAATGCTCTTATTTACAACGATGCATATATTGTTGGAATTAACAACGTAAAATTAAAGTCTGTCGTAATGATCTTATGTACGGTATATTCGGGAAAATGTATCTATATAATAAATTATAATCACTAACAAATATGCTAACTGCATGGTTTAGTTTGGATGCCCCCTATTATTCATTGTCCATTCACAGCTATATAATGATCCTTGATTAACAGTGATAACTTGTAATTTCTAGCGATATCATATATTGCAATAGACAGTTCATTGGTAAGCTTTTAGTTATCATGATTAACCGATATTTTGACAACCATAATGCACACTTTTAAGAGAGAAAAAACAATTCAAAAAAGAAAACACAACGGGTTCTAAAAAGCCTTTGGTGACAAGCGACAACAATATTTACTATTTTCGAGGAAAATAGTTATAATGATGTGTGAAATTTGCATTGTTATATAAGTAAGGGATCACTTCTTTCTACACTCTTTTTAACTTTTAGTAGTTAAAGCCGAAGAACGTAACAGATTGTTTTCGTGTTAAACCATATTTCCGATTATATCTGCAAGTCCTGCAGCCTGCAACTTATTATATTCTATACGTGCACAGTAGTAAATGCCTCTTGTAATATAAGCTAATTTAATTTAATACAAGAAAATTGCGTATGAATAAAGTATTAAGTATGTTAAATGTATAATTAAGATTTTCCATTAAATGATTAGCACCAAAATATTTTTTTGCCTCGCACCGTACGATTGACTGAATCTAAATGTTACAATATACTTTGTTTTCTATGTACAATGAAACTCGTACGTAAGTAACAAAACTACGTCTACTTTACAATAATATATTTATGTATGTATATAACAACTAACTAAAGTTTCCCGTATTGACAATCATTAAAAACAATTTAAGTAATAATATATATATTTATATATCAGTTCTTCTGATTTACATCTCAATTGAACAACGGCCTGATATTGCAAACGTGAATTAGTTAAACGATTACAGGATTTACAATATATTTTCAACGTTTTAAATCACCTGAGTTTTCATAGGTAAATAACATTAATTAATAAAGGAGATGTATCTCAACTCAAAAAGTATTTAATTTCCACCGGGGAGTATATTGTGCAATGCACCACTTTCACAAAAGAAAACTGTAAATGATGAATACCAAGAAATGATCATGACCAGAATACATATTTGTGACTCAAATGTTACAGAGGTAAATACATTAAACAACAGAGAAAATCAATCATCAATCGACTAACAAACTGCGAGAAACTAAAAAGGGGGTTCCCAATGTACAAGTTAGCTTGAATAAATTTTGAAAAAAGTCGATGTACAAACGTCTAAAAATTCTACTCTAGTTCTACACCTAGTCTATTATTATATAATATTATAATATATTTATAGGCCAACAACACAGTAATCCTTAACTCTGGCTCGTTGATCCGGATTTCTTAAACATTTGCTGAATTTTTGAAACAATCCCATGTGAGCTTTCGGAGGAAAAGAAGTCAATATCATCCTGGCTACCCATTCTTGTCTTTAATGGAAGATGGAGGGCCAAAGGATCACGTAGACGGTGCAAATCTGTTTCAATCTTATAGATTTGGTCTTTCAAAACGTTGTACTTGTCAACATCAAACCCAACCTTTTTGGCATTCTTGTGAAACGTAATCAGGTATTCTCGATCTCTTACGTCTGGTAAAACATATTCCTAAAAAAATTCACAAGTTAGCACACATTAGACAAACTCTTTCTCATAAATAATCAAAATACTTATTTTTTTTCATTTTATCGTTACTTGTTTTGTAAGGACGAAATATGCGTAGGCAACCGTCAACATCTCCCTTTCTTGTCGCAATTGGTGTTCGTCCACATTCAGCGCTCCATATAACTGTCCGACTAGGTTACGAACTGAAGATAATCTCTCCAAATCCTCCTATAATATATAAGGTAAATGCTAAGTTATATTTACTGAATTAAACTACGCATAATCTTATGAGTAATACTCCTGCAAATCCTGAAATTCATAGAAAATACATTTACCTTGGAAGCCTTTTCTTGTGGAGGGGTGAGAACCCGGTAAACCTTGTCGTTGACGACCATGTCAAAATCATGTTCCATTAGCATTTCAATTGTGTTCGCCGATGCTATTCGAATGCCATCTGCAATAACAATTTAATTATTATTAATAACAATAAATATAATTTCGTGTACACGACAAAGGCACTGGTATTATTGACAACATTGCATGCTATCCACTCGAAGAACTTTATGATACGTTTTGCAATACGATGAAAAACAAGATTATTTTTTAACATGAAGTTTGCCACTTGCCTGTCGATAAACATGCAACTCGATCTACTCCTTTGTCTTCATGACGAATCATGTTTAATAGGTCACCGACGCTGTTTGTCAACGGTTTTACGATGAATCGGCATCTCTCTTTTCGTGAGGGCAAAGGGATGGTAAACTGTGGAAGGCCGCGAAAGTAAATAACCTCGATCCCATCATCTGCCTCTGAAAATTCAAAATAAACCAACAAATTCACATCATTATGGTTTCTAACAAGTAGGTAATGAAAACTGGCTGCACCCAAGAACCTTGTGCTACCGCTACAATCCCGACATTATCATAATTACACTGTACTTGAACGTCAAAAAATTGCATACGCAGCATAATTCTCTACGACATGTTATCTTCTTTTCTTGTTTGCGTTATATTTCGTCATGATTAGGCGTCTTTAATCCCGTTGGGTCATGTTTCATGTTTCGCATTATTTGAAAGCATTCGCTTTTAGATTTATGCATGTTTCAAACTCTTTATCCAGCAACACAACACTTTGTCTTGTCGAATGCCCTGTATACATAAACAAAGCGGGTCGATCACTAAATTTATGCATATTTTATTTCAATAAATAAAGGTTTAACGCAACGCAACTAGGCTCATTTATTATTTAGGTAGTTTATCATGATGATCTCTATTTCCATATATTATAATACGATTCCTACCTGATTCTAGTTGTTTATACCATTAACAGTGTTAAAAACAGAAAAATAGCAATAACTTATTCCGTACTTCTGGTTTTTCTACTTTTATTCAATACAAAGGACATTTTGTATGCAAAAAAGGCACAAACAAAGCTACTTGAGAAAGATGACAATATGCGACTACTACTAATCGTAAGTACTACTGCGCACATGACTCCTTTTGGCTGCTTCTGACTACTCACATTCCAAATCTTGTCACAAAAATAAACAACGTATACGATATTATCAAATCTTCTAGTCTTCTACATTACAACAATCGTCATGTCATGCAATGCATGCTTAGGGCGGAGTTACACTAGTTTGAATTCATGAGTGCAGATCACCGCATACAACTTGTATCAGTCATGGAGTGATAAGCATCAGTTGATGAAACGAACGATGAAAATGGCCGGTTTAGTTTTTCGCTATATACACGAAGCCGCAAACGCGTATGAAACGGGTACGTGTCCTAAACAGTTGACCTTAAACTGATCTTTGTACCCATTTATTTCTTTTAAGAGATTTAAGATACCAAAATAATGATGACAAGAAGAACGGGAAACTCTACTGCCAAACTGTGAATTGCAAATTTAAACTTAGGCATTTTGCTTCATTGTTGCAGCAGCGGCACTGACAGTTTGAACGAACCACCACGAACCTAATTGATACCATATTGTTTTTCCTTGTGACTAAAATTAAACAACAAAATGATTTGCATGCACGAGAAGATTCGTTGTAACAGTCAAAATAGAACGATTACAAACAGTACCCTCTGGGAGGTGCTAATAAATTTTTATAAAAAGTATTGGCGTTATAGTCTCTCCCTTAAGTCTGCAATCTGTGTATAACCTCCAAGCAATCACTTTGAACTACATAATACACAAACGCAAAGGAAAAATTGCAATTAAGTTTTTTAAGCGCTATTAAATCAGTGTAAAGCCATAAAAATACATGTTGTGATGGGATGATATAAACAACTTTCGAAGTGTGTATTTAGGTGCCATACATCTTAAGCTATGCTGAGTGGGCACGAACTTTAAATTTGACTCTTCACACAAAACACAAAACGCTCCTTGCTCATTGTTACGTGCGTGTGTTGTTCAAAGGTACGTGTACGCTTTGGAGTTTTTGCAAAAAGAAAGTCGGTTTGTGCGATGCGACTGTATGTCTGTGTATGCGACTATTATATAGCCATAGCCATATGCATAAAAAAGTTTGACCTACCTATCGTAAATTAAAGCGAGTGACAGAAGTCAAGTTGAAAAAAAAACACAGTGGTCGAAGGTTATTACCGTGTGTAGTGTGTGTTTGTCTTGATTCTTTCAATTAACATTTTTATGTTTCCTTTGTGTTTATCAGAGAATCTACAACTTAACTTGGGATGGAGTTCATTTCAGTAATTTTGTATTGCCAATGTTAATGTTGCGATATGCGCTTTAACTGTATTGGTGCCTAGAAATGATCAAACGAGCCTTATGGGAGTTCATGTGCATCGAATACACCAAATCTTCCATTCATGTCAAAGAATCAGAGAAGGCACATTTTATACGCGTACTCGTGTGTGAGTCGTTGAGAGAGATATACTAAATGCACAGAGCCATAAGAGCTATAACGATCTTGGTGCTATATTCCCCTTCAAATTATGCATTTTATGTTGGTACGACCAATTAATCAGCCCAAACACTCGAAATTGGTTTTTGGATCATTATTAGTATTAAATTAAATCTTTTTTGAATTTCTAGATACTAGTAAAGACCAGAACTAGCTTTACATTCAATTTTAGAAATTGTGTAGCGTTGTGAGCTTGAGGTAAAAACAAGATAAATCCCCCACATTGCATTTTTTTCTTAAATGTTGAACGTCTTGTTAACTTTAATGTGCTTGTTATTGAATACCATATGTAGCTATGTAGTTTTTTATTTAAAAAAAAACACCATATAAGTATACCTATTTAGAAAAGCTGCCACTGAAGACTTTTCGTTGAACGTAGCGGTGTATGAGAAGCCACTCTTGCCTTCATTTATAGTATTCGACTACTCTATTTTGTTACTGTTATTAGTATTTAGTTTTACTTTAATTACTACGAACAAAACGAGGAGGTGGAAAGATTATACTATCTTCATGTTCTGTGGCCAAGCGAATCGGAAAATAATTAGAGTGCAAAGTAGCACTCATACAGTATTAATGAAAATCGCCGAGAAGACGAATTCTCGCCCATGTATCAGACGCTTAAAGAGGAAAGTGTTAAACTCGAGAGAGAATCCAATGCACACATTACCTATTTGAGACCAAAGTAATTACTAATTTGATTTGTCTAAGAGAAAAGGCTATACCCTTTCGTTTATTTTCAAGAGCAGTGAAACAATTTGAGGAAGCCAACAGCATGCACCCTGATTTGGGGTAAAATAAAAAGCTTTCATATTTCCTCCACAGTAATGCTCATTATTATGATGCTTTTATGACGGGACTGCAAACTGCAGTGCACTTGCAGTTGCATATGTTGCATTTATTTTGTATATTCATGAACTAAAAATTAATCATTAAAAATGTTGAGGGTGCTTCTGTATCAGCAAAGTTGATAATTATAACTTGTAAATATGCTGTTTGTCTGTGATTGCTCGAAAACAATTTATAATCTAGAATGCCGATAAAGAAATGAAATAAATAATAAATTCAAACAAGTTAAATCAAGTTTTTACAAGAACCGGTAGAATTAGTAGCTTCATATACTTATACTACTACCAATTTAAAGGTAAGTAATTTTAGTTTAAGACCCAATGCACTTGAAGCATTTTTCGGAAAGATTTCATATAAAGAGCATCATTAATAATTTTTTCTTCACAAAATGTCAAAATGTACAAATTATCTAGTTAAAATAAAGTCTAAAGAGATACTACATACTAAACACAACAACTTTTTGTTGTGCTAATCCAGAGATAAGGGTAATCGTGAGCTTAACTAGCGATAAAGTGCAAGTGTAAGGGCCCAGTGCCATAAAACACATCAATACTGAAGCAAAAAATACAATATTATTCATTACAGACACGTTAAAAATGCATGCACAACAACCTTTTGTGAAATCAAATTTATTTGCACGAATTTATGTTACAGAGACCGCACGCACAGTCTTATGATTTTAAGAGGAAATCCTTTCGTTTTTAATTATAAACTTAGCCTGTAAGCAGAGAGCATAGAATAACGTGTACACTCTTTCACCCTTCTTAATACAATTTAGACAGGTAGCTCGTCAAGGCCAATAAAAATGTTTTGAAAAAGTTGTTCTTGGTGAAGTGCAATTTCATTTTTAGAACCTTGCTCGATTGAATGTTCAGATTTTTAATCAATGAAGCAATAATCGAATATTTAGAAATTAACTCAAATAACTGAAGACTGTTAGACTGTGTTATTCTAAATATAAATATGAATACTTTTCTTGTTTTTTAACATTAAAAACTATAAAATATATCGAGTTATACACATATCAGCCACTTTATCAGTCGCTGGGTGGAAGATAATGCAGAGATGCTAGACTCTCAGAAAATTTCATTTAATCTTCCTACACAGAAATGTTAAGAATGAATGAAGTAGATGGACCTCCAGACAAAATGCTTCTGTCATTGCAACAAACCGTTGCATTAAACGTGGGGAAATAGTAAATAAAATTCGTTTGCGTTAAAGTTTAAAAAAGACATTTGGATAAAAGGAAGCAACTACTACACCTGTGTCAAGTCATCCGTATTTTTTGTACGCAGTTGGTTAAAAGCATGTTTAATCTTTAAATCTACATCAAGACCTAAACAGTTCACATAATACTGCTGGTTTCTATCTCTCTGGTGTTTGGTGTTCCACCAAACTTGGCTGATGATGATAGCAGCAATCATAAACCGATATTCCCAGGAATTATGTTTTTTGAATAGCGCAGGGTGTGTTAGAGATTAGAGGAAGAAGGTATTATTTATGTCTAACCAACCGCATCACATTTTGGATACCGAAAGAAAAGTTTAATTTAATTTACAACCAAGAAGCTTCCCTCACAACTGTTCACCTTGATGGCCCTTTCAACTTTGCCAGGCCAGACAGTATGGCTTCAACTTCTCCTACGGTCTCTCACTCTCCCTGTTTTTTTCTTTAAAATACTCATACAAATGCTACCACTACTAACTACACCTTCTTTAGTATAAATACATACGTCAGCCTGATATGATTTATGGAACCAGTGGGTCATTCACTACCTATACCGAGCAACGACACGCACCCAATATTCTAACTGGTACGCAAATGAAGCCTATTCAAGAAAGATCCCCCTTTTACGCACAAAATCCTCCCTGCTAAATTTATGTCTTTCTACAACTAGCACATATACGCACCTCTCTGTATACATAATTACCTGCATGTACACTTGGTTTGGTTCGCATTTACAACAAGGAAGTATATAAATACTCCCAAGTCTCTCCTTATCACACTCTACTAGATGGGAACGGGATAACCTTTTCTCCCATGTGTTGCTGGTATAATGGCTTCACCTGTTTCACGAGTCACGACTGCATGGGTGCAATACAGTAAGGAAATTTAGTGAGGAAGTACGTCAACAGAATTGCTCTTCTATTGACTCAAATTTAAAACCCATTCCAGTAATACCAGTAAGTTTCAACTATCGGCATTAAATCGCAGACTGCTTGGCTTCAAAAGTTAAGGAAATTAGTGGGACTGTTATAATATGGCTCTCAAGTGAACAGGGAAGTTGTAACTTTTCTTTGTGTCAGGGTTTGAAGGACACCTGTACATCACAGACATAAAAAAATCAACCGCTTGCTGGTATTATTGTAAAGGGATATGTTTTAAGCTTATTACACCGACGTTTCGAACTCATAAATTTTCATTGTTAAATACAAAAAAATCATTATTCCCGTTGTAAACTTCATCTTATTAGTGGTAAGGTAAAGTCACGTCAATGAACTTCGCAACTTTTGTTCAATTGGGTAACTTTGTAAAGACTAGCGGAGAGAAGTTGAGAATAACTTGGTAAAAGTGGGCACATTCGCGGGAATCGTGTTCTTCTAAAGATTTGCATATGTGTAGCCATATACACATATATCCCGCATTATACGTGTGGAAAAACAATATGCTGTCGGTGGAAAGTCTTCTTATGATGCATCATACGTACAAAACTTACACTCTACAGCTTTATAGTTTGGTGGCACTCAAGTTG
This sequence comes from Callyntrura sp. NNG-2020, assembly GCA_027744055.1. NCBI lineage: Eukaryota > Metazoa > Arthropoda > Collembola > Entomobryomorpha > Paronellidae > Callyntrura > Callyntrura sp. NNG-2020. Next base: position 15,775 of record JAHZNE010001638.1, read on the forward strand.
TGACAGTTCTGCCAAGACGAAGTAAAAGTTTGCAAATGGTTCAACCAAAACAAATTCAAAGAGCATGTATAAATTCGATTTGGTTTCACGTCTTGATACGCTTAGTTAGTCTTCAACGGTACGGTTTAATGGCGTGGGTGATGCCGTTCCTATTTCCTTTGCCAACATCTTTATCAATCAAAAAAGTCTTTTTGAATGAAGGTGAGTTGGTAAAGTAGTTTTAAATAAAAAATAACTTGTGAGACTGTGAGTCAGTCAGACAACAGCAAAGTTGTATATCTTTCTAAAACTTTTGGTTAGCACAGGCTAAAAATGATGATGTGATGTACCTAAGTATTGTTGTGGAATATTCTGGCGTTTAGTTTTCCTGAAACGAAATGTCTAATTTCATAATTGGACTACATTTGCGACAGTTTCTGGTGCAAGCATTTGCAATTTGTGTGGACACGTTTTGGAAAGCAATTCTGAAGAGAGAAATATATACAAATGCAAACAATGCAAAGGATTATAACAAATACAAAGTCGTAACAGCGTTAATGCACACCGCAGCAGTATGCACTCACAATTCAGAACAGTAATGATGACTGTTTTGTGTCCCAGTTTTCTCCTATTTCTCTTATGTGTGTTCTGGTAGAAAAATAAATGGATGCAATACCTACGTACGTACATGCATGACTAAAGATACAATGCAACACGGCGAGTTTACACAGATTAATATTATAGCCAGCGACTGGTAACTTGGTCTTGGTTTTAACGTGTATTTTTTAAAATCTGTAAACGATTACGATTACGTGAAGCATATTATGTGTCATTTTGTTAAAGCTTTTTTTCAAGTGAGTTATTATTACATTCTCAGAATGATCATAAAGATTGGATTGTAAGCGTTACTGCTGACAAGATGATGATGTCATATTATCTGAGCATTTAAAAAATGAAGAAGCAGTCGTATAGCATATTGCTTTGGTTTGTATACTGGTGTTAAGATTTATTAGTTTGATAGGGGGAATTAACTGTTAAGACGAGAAAAAAATTTCTAGATTTTTCTAAAGGCGATTACCTAATGTTTTGTAATTTTTAAGAGTAGACGGTGAACGCGCAGCCACTGGGAGTGTAAAAGTAAATGTTAGAAACATTCTAAAATCTTTCAAAGTACTTGAAATGTCTCTCTAGAAAAAAAATGTGATGTTTACAATGATAATCTATCATATTTTATGTACACTCACTTTTTTAACTTTTTACATGGGTACACACTCACATGATCATCCTTGTTTTAAGAATGTTAATTCCAGTATAATAATAAGCTCGCAGTGGAGTGTCTTCATAAACAGACGGGGAAACTAGATGCGGTCTGAAGAAACGGGAGTTATTATTATGAAACTTTGAAAAAGATGGATGCGATTAGCGGGTTTATCATCATCATACTGTTAGATATCAATGTGCTGGGGGCTTAATGGATGATTCATTTCAGTCTGATACGGGAGCTTTCCGGCCGACACAACTTTTCGTACATGGTACTACACAGAGTTTATAAACTTTCTTCGGGAATATAATAGCAAGTGTCAAAGAATCTTGAACAATTTTTAAACTGAGACTTAATCATATGAGCATGGACCATTTACATACAGCAGTCCAGCATAAAATACTGCATAAAATTCCTCTCTTCAGTGTTACTTGCCATTTTAAATTTTTTAAATTTTCTTTTCAGGAATCCATTCCCAATAACCTAACGAATGCACTCTTAATTACCCTTAATAATGATCATGTGAAAGATTCTAAACGAGCGCTACCTACCTAATTCCTTTCCTCTGACGAAGGTCTAGTTACATATTTGCCTATTTGCCTCCTGAGTTTTCAGTTAGTGGTTGTATATTTCTTCACGTATGAAGTTGTTGGTGATGATGATGTTTATTATCGGTGCCCTCCCATGATTACATGTGAATGACTGTTAAAGATTTGATACACGTAAGGTTTACACAATATTTTTGTCCAGCTTCTTGAAAGCATGTTATTGTAAAATGTATTTTACAGCTACTCAGTTCGATGAAATGTTATTTTCCTGACACGAAAAACCTCTCTCTAAATAATCTGTTAGGGAGAAAATGGGTCTCTGGAACGAGGCACCGACGTGATTGGTCGTATTTGTCTTATCATTGTCATAAATTTACCCTTTTTGATGCTGATGAGCCTGCTTTCAAATAATGCGTGTCTATTATTATTATTACATGTTGCCTCTATTGTAATATTTCCATTTTGTCTGGTGGTGTGCTTGTGAACAATATATACCTAAAAAAGCTGCGGAGGTATAGAGGCGTAAAAAGGATAAAAGATTTGGAGGCATAATAATAACCTGAAAGGAGAAAAGGACAAGGAAACATTTCAACAAACTAATTTCCGAGAACACGGAGATTGCCTAGGGGCTTGCAGCCAAAACTTGCCAGAGAGAATCAGACTCCTTAGGAGAATTAAAAGTATGTTTCCCACTGGAGCCTCATTATGCATGCCATTGTAATTTCCTTGACGTAGAAAAACCATCATTCTCAGTTTCCCTTATTTTTTACACCAAACTAAAAATTATGAATTGAGAAATTTGAACTTACTTAAGAATTAGAGAAACGTACGTACCTGGTAGGAAAAATTGAAAAGGGACACCTAAGCAATACACAATGAAGCATGACATCTTTTAAAAATGTTGTAAAGTATGATACCTTCATTACTATCATTACAGCAAAACAACATCAGCACAGTCACGACGACAATGTCCCAAACACCAGCATTCATTTGGTCGAAAAGTTTAAAAATATTCATCATCGTCACGATTCACGACGTCAAGAATTGCATACTTCGTCCGTACTGCATTTTTTGGTAGATAATCTTTCTCCAGCATTCTCACCACACCACATATGTACTACTCACTCCAACAATAATTATTATATTCCATTTCAGTAGACTCGTCACTGCAATGGTGTGTTCACGCAGTCAAATAAGTGAATAGATGACTTGCATGATCGCATCGAATCAACTTTCATGGAAAAGCGAAATGTGAATATCGTCAACAATGAAAAAGTACCACATAACAGTAACATAATCCATACTACTCCCCAGCAGAGGTGGAACGTTTTTGATACTGACCGTATCAAAAGCAAAAATGTCTAGACGTTTTATCATCAGTCATTTATTACCTTAAGAGCTCCGGCATTTTCTCCAGAGCACCACACAACGCATCAGAGGTATAATACTTTTTCTATTAGCTCCTATATATCCCTGTGCCATATAATAAAGCTTACTGTTCGATTCACGACAAAAAGATCCCGTGAAACTGAACTAGAAAAAAAAAGGAAGGAAAGGAATTGATGGTGTGGTAGGGATGATTATGTAGATGATGGTGACGGTGATGATGATCGTGATGATGAGGCTTTCAAACTAAAACGTGGTGGATAATACTGTTATATGTGGTGATGGGGATAGTAGTGGATGCCTGAAAGCATGTCAGGTGTCTCGACGAGACGCTGAAGCTGGCAGTTTCGTGATACAAAGGAAAATAGTTGTTCTCAATTTACTCTCTGGAAAAAAGCCCAAGAAATGATTTTGATACGAGACTCCTTTCTTTACCCAACGTATTCTCTCTCTCCTGTGAAATGCCCATGTTGTAAAAAGTAGGTAGGTACATACGTAGATATTAGGATCATTTTATTTACTGGGACAAGTTTTTGATCTCGTATACCACTCTGCCTACCACTCACTCTCACTCACTCAGTTTGGTTGCAGTGGAATTAAAGTTTCCATTATACTTGCTGACCACAATACCAAGACCAAGACGGAAAGATATTACATTTCTGAATACTTCACAAACTATGTATCTTCCACGTGGTTGCAATGAAGATAATGGACTTTTTACGTAGTTTATGTGCACAACTTTGTTATAAGACGCTGATGGTGCAGTTATATGGATGCCTGTCGTAAAGAACCCATTGAATTTTGCCTACCTCAACTTATCGTCCCTTGCTTTTTTCTCTTTTTCCCTTTTGTTATTGCGTGGAAGGTGCTTAGTGCTTACACACACAACAACAATAACAAGCACATAGCAGAAAACTGGCTGTTCAAAGTTTTTTTCTTGATCCATCTTTGTTTTTTTTAAGACAGGAGGGGTGGTGGGGCAACGTCAACTGGATTTGGGCTAATGCTATTAAGAATCAGCCATCTCCTAACTTAATAGAACGAGCTCCTCTTGAATAATCAACATTCACAAAATCAAACATACCGAAGCATTAATATTACTCGGCTAAAATTGTTTAATTATGAACACGTTTTGCTATAATAAGAAAATTATTATTTACATATTCACTCACGCCATGAGCTACTACGTGTTTCGTGATCTTTTCAATGTTACTCCCAGAGATCAAATCTCAAATCTCTCTCTGATCTGCTTACGATGCAACGTGAATATGTTTTCTAAACAAACGACAAGTAAACAACAGGCGATCGTACGTAATAGCAATTTGTTTACGTTTACAGAGATCAAAGCGATGCGTTAAAGTACTTTTAGGCAGACCGTCAGAAGTTTGGTTTAATTTGACCATTTATCCAAAAACTCGTCCTATATATTATGCCAATGTTGTTTATGATTCCAATGCCTACATTTCTCTGCTAAAAAGTTGGGTGAATTTACCAGTTGTTGTTGTGTATGTGTGTATCAAAGTACTCTGCTGCTCTGTTATTATACGCAATTGGTATGCGGTAAACAGCATTCTCTCCCCCATTTAATTTTTCTACAGCATAATATAAATTTTGGGATTAAACAAGCATGTAACTTACCGATTGCGGTAATGAAAGATGATATGATGGTCATACAATGGAAAATCCTTTTTTATGAACTTGGTCTGGGAGCCGTAGTATGCAGCAAATGATGTGAGCACTTATCATATTTTAATACTGTTATGATTACTGCCCTGCTACTATTAGCAAGGCTGTATAGTCCTGCTTTATCGTGCACACTCTCTTTCAAAACTCAGACTTTGGATTTGGTAGGATAAAAAAAGAACAACTTTTCATTTCGTGAATCACTCACTCACTTTTGCTCTGGCTACCTTCAGAAAAGTAAACTTGAGAAAAATAAACTTTTATTCTTTAAGTATTTCTCTCTGGTTTGTTGTTATTTTTACTTACAGGTCTGCATTCGTATGCTCTAATGGCTCATTTATACCGCATTTTAAGGTACTACTGGGCTCTAACTTGAAGACGTATTGGTTTTCAACTCTCCTGCAGGGAAACACTTATACTGGGGTTCTCTCTCTCTCTCTCTATAGTAAGTCCTTTAACAGGCTTGTCTTTATTTCAAATAGGGATTAACGTTTTTTTTACTTTTCATGTTTTATATATCAAGCAGTAGAACATTATGATGATGAGTTGAGAAAAGATTAGTTTAGTAGTGTGAGCTGCTGCACACTACCTACAACCTATGCTTTTGTATGTGCATCATTATTGTGCTCATGTACATCATCACTTTTTGCTGCTGTTGCTGGTGTGCTTGCTGTTGTTGCTCCTGTTGGTAAAAAAAGGCCTGTCTTTTCTGCTCCTCGACAAACAGAGCACACAAAAAGGTACCTATTTAAGGAAAAGCTTGTAATAAAATAATAATAATAATGCAGCAGTAGCACAATAGAGCAGGGAAGGCGATACTCGGTGGTGTAGGTATACACAAGAGGGACAACATCATCATTCATCTTTGTTACAAAAATAATGGTATGGATGGATAGTGCGTAGATACCCAAAAGGTAGATTGCTTTCATGCATAATATTAAATCCTTTGTAAATTGTAGTTTACACAGAGAGGGAACGACCCTGTGCATATACCAAGCATAACTTTAATATAATGTTCCTCTCGACCATTTTCACTCGTCACATATCAGAGTTTGTGCATGTGAGCTGGTGTGTTACTAGCAGCAGCAGTAGTAACTGGTAACCAGTAACAAAGAATTTGTGAGCACATTGCCCATATCGTAAACACATTTCTGTTTCTATCCCTAGTCCCTGTAAACCTTTGATTTGATTGCTGTTTTCTAAGGTATGCCTAACTAGTGGCACAGCTATCAACGATATATTACCTATCTCTATCTCTGAACTTAAACCAAAACCTCAGACGTCGCACACAGTCAATTGTGGGTTTACCAAACGCATAACACGCATATATATCATCACACCGGCTGTCTAGTATCTTGTAATAGTCACACTGGTAATAATAATCTGTTTAACCTGCATCATCACACAACAGCAGAATCATCATCGCACAAGTGGGTTCGTACGACGACGACGGCGACGAGCGAGGAGCATTGCATTGTTGTGAGGAGATGGGATGCGGGAGCTGGTAAATAACGTGTTGCTGCTCAAGGAGAGGATCAAGATCAGCTCTACTCAAGTCATGGAGCAAGACATTATTATTGTCAGCCCTTTCGTTGATTTACCCCTGTAAGTACACATTCACATTGGGCTGTTCAACGTCGACAACGTCGAATGTTGGATCAAGCTGTCAATTTGATTTGATTACTACACACGTCGGTAGCCGAGACCGACCTGCAATTTTTCTACAGACATGGACCGGGAAACCTTTATTGTCAGTGACGAGGAAGAAATCATGTAGATTCGTGTCGGATACAACTGCCAACCCACGGTACCGCAGTCCAGAGACATGGGACAGCTGAAAAAGGATAAAACTTTGTCGTCCTGATTTCTACCAAAAACATGTGCTGTGTAACGTTACGCAGACTTTTCTGAATATGTCAGAGATCAAGTTACAAGTGTTTTAAATGTGAGCCATTAATGTTTTTGGCATTTTTAATGGAAACTAAATTTATGAAACTGGTTGTCAATGTTGTACATTTTGGCGTCTAATTGCTTAGCGTAATTGCATTTTGCCGTATTACATGGCAGACGAGTCATTCTTTGTCCTACGTGCTAAGATCAATCCTACGTGTTAGTGCTATTGCTCCAAATGCAATCAAGTGTAAATGTGATCGGTATTGAAAGTGACTGATAGCTCATTTGCGTAACATTGCATAATACTAGAGTTGAACGTGATGGACATCATCCAATAATTAGAAACTCCATTCACCTGTTGTGCGCGTAAAGGGGTTTCAAGTAAAAAAAAAGACAAAAACGACTCCCATTACGTGGTAACTGCATCAGCAAAATTAGGCAGAGTATGTAATCGGTATAAATCCATTCATGAAACTCCTTTTTACCTGGTAGCAATAATAAGAAACGTGTGCTATGCCCTGAACGAGTGTGTGCATAATCATGCAAGTTTTCCAGTGTTTCGCAACGTGCTCCTTCTCCCGTCTTACCTAACAAAAACTTGTTGCTGAATCAAGGAACAAGAAAATATCTGACAAACCATAATTTGTTTATTTGGCGGTTGATTGGTTTTTCTTCAGATATAACTGACCACGGCCAGTAGAATATTCCTATGCTAATGTTTTGTAATAACGTCATAGAATGTCAGACTGGTTTTTGAAGCAGTGGATTACTTGCTCATTCTCTGCATGAAATCCCACGACGTCAACCGTGGTACCTCTCAGCTGCCACACACACCACACCACCAAAACACCAACCAACTGAAGTAGCCAAAAAGTTGTCCAAAACACATCTTCCAATCCGCATTCTTCGCACCCTTTGTTGTGCTCATCTTCAAGAAATCGAGCTGAAACGCACGTAAAAACTAGTTTGTTCAGAAAATTATCAATTTGCGGACCAGAAAGGAGCGAAAATGACTTTGTGAGTCGATAAATGGCTCGTCAATAAAAGTAAATTATTTTCAAAAATATTCCTCCACCACAAAATTTTGCGTCCAATTTTTGCAACGGTCAGCCTTTCCTCGAGAGAACATTTTCACGTGTTACAGTTCGCATATCATCAACAGGACACTTGATGGTGTGCCGTGCCGACATGTTTGAGCCGATTATCGCATGAACAGTCGCATGATCGCTCCTTGTTTCTCAATAGGACGACGTGTGCTCATCTTTTAGAAAAGAGACAAGCCATCATCAGTGTATGTGAGTGCGTGATTGAGAGAGTATGTGTGAGAAAAGAATGTTTCGTGAGTCGAGTTGTGACTGTTGTGTGTGAGTAATAATCTCTCCTACGCACCAACTTCATCACCACCGCACACACACACACACACACACTCATATTTACCCTAAGAAATACGATACGATCTTTGTTTGCAAAAAAAAGTTGGCTTGCGTTTACCGATTCCGTTTTTATTTAGCTGTCAACTTGTTTTGTTGAGAGCCTCTAATGTACTACGATTGCTTAATGGTCTTGTCTTTTTGTTTACATTGTTACGGATGGAACTCGACTAGTTTTGTTTTGAATTTCTCTTGAAGCGGCAAGGTCATTACTGCAAGAGTGAGTAGCAGAGTAGTATCCTATCACACCTAAAAGCAAAGTAAATATCAATATCAATGCACGCACACGGCAACAGAAAACTCTTTTGTGGCCTTCCTGCTCCCTAACGTCGTCGTTATATCGTCATACGGTGAAGCCAGCAGACAAGCCCAATTAGCTGCCTCTTTGCTGTTGTCAAACAACAAGTACTCACCACCAAGGGAGTCCTCATCAAGAAATGCGACGCAACGGAAGGACTTGACTCTTTTTTATTCGACTCTTTTTGTCAACACATTCAACTCCTTTTTTTCTCTGTCAGGTGACCACGTGAAACGCTATTATTGTCGTAAAGTCATTGAATCGGCATTAGTTCAAGCTGAAGAACCGGTCAAGTGGAACTAACCACTCGTGCACACATTAAAGTTCTCACAAACAAGGGGATAATGTCGTATAATCTTGTTTTTTGCTAATGACTTTCCCTGCCTCATTTGCATTTTATATTAAATGGGTTCAAACACAAAGGAATAAGTTAATACGACACAGCGGCGCCTTCGGTGTACAATCTACTTCTTGATAAGCTCTCTCACGTATTTTTTTTAAACAAAATTATCGTATAGCGTTTTCTAAAACCAAATTGTGATTGTGATCTTTATTTGAAATCAGATTGAATGGAAATTGCACCCGATAGTGAATAAAAGTGGTTGCTGAGTTTATAGCATCGTTTTATTGTGTTTTTTAAGTGTTCGCCTTTTCTTGTGTATTTTCAAAGGACAGTTTTTCAAAACAAATGTGCCCCACTTCCAACTGAGCCCTGAAAACATTAATTGACTCCATAAACTTCAACGCTGTTGTTGTTAAGTGTGTTTGATAAATCGGAATTTGCATACGAAAATTAAGGTCAATAGTTACTGCTGATTTTTCAACAGGTAAAGGAATAAATTGTGTTATCTTTTAGAAATTTCAATTTTCTATAAATAACTCGTAAAGATAAGTCGTATATATATATGCCGTCCTATGAGTACTCTGTGAGTACGTTCTGTAGTAGCAAGAAAGGTGGTACTTTCAAGTTCATATTTTTGCTTTCTTGATCCTTTCTGTTAAAATATGCGATGGGGGTAGTAGCAAAACAAAAAAAGTTTCATGTATTTTTCTGCTTCAGCAGCCCAAAACAGTTACATTTCTTACACATTCCCCCCACGAAACATCTTGGGTGACATATGCGCGTAGTAGAGTTTTAGGGTTGCATTGCAGCAAATAAAAAATGAGCATAACCTAGAAAACTAGAAAATAAAACTTTTTTTCATACCATCTTTAATCTTAACTATTTACTACTACAAAAGGAAAATGACATGGATATATGAATTTCCAACATTCATCTTATTCCCCATTGTTGTGAGTGTGTATGTATGTGTGTGTGCGCATACAAACGACTTAACAAAATGGCTATATAGTCATATAATAAAAACCATATTACCATTTTATGAAATATGAGCCTTGTAATAACTCACATGAATGTCGGTAAAAATGCTTATGTAAAATTTGTAATGCGCGTGTAGTTTTGTGTAGTGGTGGGAGTACGTAGAAATTGAATTGCTAGCGACATGTTAACAACAATAATGAAATTGTTCATTACAGCAATTGTAATATCATACATATTTAAAGATTTTTTCGAGATTAGGCAGGCAGAACAACGCTGTTAAAAAATGAATGCAGTGGAAGGAACGAATATACACACATTTGTCATAAAAGGCTCATTTACAACGAAAAATTCAGGTCGATTTCGCTTAATGTATCGCTTGTCTACTCCTACATGTACCAGAGAACAGAATTCCGCAGAAACACCACAGTACAAGAGCCCTAGATAAATATCAGTACACTGCTCTGCACAAATAAAAAGTTACGTCGACAATTTTGACGTTACGTAAACGAAAACGAACAACATAAAAAAATCTGGAACTCACAATCAGTGCAGGAATACCACACACACAAGTTTGTATAGACGTGTATAACACGTATTAGGTATCCACAAAAAAACTACAGATCAGATCATAGTTCATAGCGCCCGCCCGCATGCACAAACTTACAGACAGATGGGATGCACGGTGTACAAAAAGTATTATTAATAAAATTGCGGAATAGTAGTGACTTTCCTTTCCGCTTCGTAGTGTATGTCCACTGAAACTGTGGATGTGTACATAATTCCGTAGCAAAAATCACAAAAGGACATCCGGGAAATGATATGGAGATATGCTTGAAAAGGCACAAGCCCATTTTTTATCTCTCAGCAAAAGTTAAACACTACTTTTGGCAATGATAGCGATCCTTGCGTTACTGTAGTATTGAGCAAAACATGGGGCTTGCATGCATTTCTGCGTTACTTACGCCAGTATTATGAAAAACCGTAATAGTCACATTCAATTTACTTGAGCATACTTTTGAATTCCGAGGACTGGGTGTGTTTGTGTGTGTGTATGCGTGCGTGTGTACATACATACTTACCATTACTTCAAAGAGATTACCGAATAGTTCAATAGAGAATGACGTTGTTGATAGAAATGATTATACTCAGCAGAAGAGCACACGCATGCACCACAGCCCGTTCTATTTCTATAAAGCAGGATCTCTATTTGTTCTACGGGGAATGTGCCTTTAGTAATTGGTATTACTACTGCTTGATGCTCCTGCTAAAATGCTGCAAATAACGCCACCATGAAAATGTGTTGTTGAAAAGAGTGTCGTCGATTGACGCTGCATTTTCGACTATGCCACATAACTTATATGTATCTAGAGGAAGCTAGGAGAGTTCACCTTGATTTTGTACGACAGGATCCTCTTTTTGTGGATGAACTTTTAACTGCATATTGCCCGTTCGTTGAAACGTTTAAAACTATTTGTAGCAGTGAAAATAACGGGAATGGTTTAAAGATAAATATATACACGACACATACTGAGATCATCGGCGGCACCAGCAGCAGCAGCACCAGTCATTAACAAGTTCACGTCAGATTTATCAATTGCCGTTTGTTGTAACATGTATTGGGTATATATTATGTTTTCGAAAGAATGACGCGACAAACGCTGTGGAATTTGGGATATGAACTCTTTTTGTTGTCGGAACTTACTGTACCGTACATCTTGATGATTGCTAAGCCCACACAGGCAGAAAGTCATTCACCAGGGCCTACCTACACCTTTACAACAATTAGTAATTATCATCGTCGTACGTAAGTGTGCGTACTGCCGTGCTCGGTCCAGCTTTTGAACTGTCTTTTGTCGTGAAGTACTTATGGGCAGGATAATAGTCTTTTCAGCGATTTCAATCTAAGTAAGGATGATACTGCAAAAAATCCTCTATGCTTCTATGAAGAATCATTTGGTTGAAAGATTAAAGGCAACGTTGAAGTGAAGTAGTTTTTCATTTCGTTATAATCACTTATATCTGTATATCATGGTATTTTCATTTACGTGCCTGTAAAATTAGTGCAGAACTGGCAAAAGGTATGGTAGAGTGAGAAGCGGAAGTTTAGACGATTCTCACTCAGGCATGCAGTTTCCCGTGACATTTGACCATAAAGTTGGATGTCTCAAAGATTGCGTGCAATGTCAAACGTGAAGGCTAAAATGTACGCCTTTCTGACTCTAGTATCTCTTCTGTGGCCGTCTCATATCGTCATGCTTTACGCCTGGTACACTCATGCACCCGTGGTCTCATTTGAATTATAGGATAATAGTACACGGAAAAATACAAGCTCAATTTACCAACAAATCTTGTTTAAAAATTGTTATGCCCCGAGAGTAATCCTCAATTCGTTAATATTTTCCGAAAAAAAAACTCAGGGACATTTTCAAACTTTACCTGCCTCACATACACCTAACATTCGTTTATTACAAAAGTTGCAATACCTCCTCCGTCTCAATTATCTCCTATTTCGATAAGGTTTGTTGAACCTGTAAACTTTGACAAAAGCAAGATCTCTTTTGTATTTTTTGCTATAAAAAAGAGCGGCTCATCTCAATTCGTGGTTAAAAGGCCAGAAAACAGTGTGAACTGTGAACCTGTAAAGCATCCACCTACGACGCTTCCAAAATAATGAATGATCCTCTTTCCCGTATTGATGGTACTGCTCTACGGGAAGTAACACTCTCAACAAAGGAGATATTATATGGCATGCTTAAATTACGTTGAGATACAAACATATCTGTCAGCAGCGCTCGGCTAAATGAATACTTTCATCAACAAAGGACTCTCTGACAGTAGTAGTAGTATATTGCTTGATTCTACGCTTTTAGAGTGATTGCTTACACTCTTGTTTGGTTTTTGGTCATTTACTGCTGACAGCGAGTCAGAATTTTTTTTGGTTGAGTGACGATTGTGTAATATATTGACGGCACCTCCAGAAGAGAGTTCACGACAAACATTATGACATGTATACGATGAGGGTATTACTGTGCAGAGCGCATGTACAGGAGAAAAGCAGTTGAGATTTATACGAACCATCTTGTTGTAAGGTGTTACATATGCATGGCTGAAGGTGTATTAAATATGGCATCTAGAGCACACAGGTTGATGACGTTGCTGGGTTGTGTAGAGAGATAAAGATACATTATGTACCTAACAGAGCACACAAACAAAATTTATATAGGGATTCCTCACCCATCATAAGAAAAGGTGAACGAATCTTATGGGAAAGTTTCAGGAACTTCAACCTTCAAATTTGCGACCGTTGCACTTAACAATAAAATTCTTCAAAGTAGAGATCATGATCATAACATTTAGACATGGACGCAAGACAAGACGCTTATGAAATAAATAATCATGCATTTTCGCCAGTCAATGAAAATGGTAGGAGGATTTTTATTATTGGCAAATGCTCAAGGTTTAACGCAGGTGATAATATACTTTTTTACAAGCTACTATAACACTGCAAACTTATTACTCGCTTCAACTACGTACTCATACCCATATCCATCAAGATGATTTTCATTTTGCTGATTGACTTAATGTGTGTGTTATTCACAAACACAATAGCAAATCAAAATCGTATCACTATCTCTTCGTCTAAAAGAAACAACATGGTTCACTTTGTGAGTAGGCATGCGCATGTGTGTGTGTGTGTGTGTGAGCAATGCAGCAGCACTTTCATTTTTGACGAAAAAAGCCAAATAAAAAATTATTTCATTTTTAAACTACTCCGATCCTACTTTTAAAAAAATATGGTGCATTTTACACAGTGACTCGAGGTTAGTGTGAGTCTGGCTTTGATTTTGAAAATATGATGATGATGCGATGCTCTGTTGCAGTTTTGAGAAGCATATATGGCTTCAGTAATTGTGATAATTGTAATAATGGTGTAGTTTCAATAAAAATGTGTGTCTATGTGTGTGTACGCACAGATTAATTTCTACCTGACAGACAACAGCAGCAGCATATTTGAGTACGTTGCCGTATTACCTGATGGTGACCGCAGACACCTAAATCGAGAATTGCTGGTTGGGGAATTGTATACTTATAGATTACGATTATATAGTATTTTCGTACAAAAATAATGTTTTATGCTCTTGCTCTCTTCAAACATTTACCTTAAACCACCTCTAATTTAAAAAAATTACACAAAGAAGACGGAATCAAAAATTCCCTTACGTGTAGAGCAAAATTGTACATGTCCACAAAGCCAAGCGTGTGCACTTTTTCTCGATGGACACTTGAGCATATAGGCATATATCGAGCAGCAGCAGCACTAGATAAGAGTACATGACATCATTTGGCAAACATATGCTTTCACAATTTCTTTTTTCTCTTAAGTACCTGTCTGTACAATCGTTTTCCTATACGTTCGCTTTCTTAAAAATGTACATAGGCAAATTACGGTTTGTCCCACAATTCCAGTTTTATTAGTCAATCACGTGTGTGCGTATAGTACAGTTATTGCACTTTTTCAACATGGCTCACTCAAAACTAAATCTAGAAAAAAGGAAAAATTATACGCGCTGTGAATTTATTCCGCGGTCGCTGTACGTTCAGGTTGAATGCACATGGGCAACGGTTAGCTACCTATGTGTGATAAGGACGACTTATTCGTTAAAAAATTGATGAAGCGAATTTATTTTTAGATATATTCTCAACCCCGTATCAAATTTAATTTCTATAATATTTACTCATAAAAGTGGAGTGCACGTATTGGCTAGGCAGGAGACGATAGTTGGCTGTAATTGAATTTCTTGATTGCACATGTTGTGTCAGTAAAACCTTCCCGGGGCTGTCGGAAATGTTATTTTTGTTTTACGTCAGCAGTTCCTGCAAAAATATTCGTTTTATTACTCTCACTAGCTGACTCATACCATGCATACCTACCTATGCAACCCTTGCAATCTATCAACTGTAATCGTAACGCAAGAAAAACTGGTCTATCCAAATAAAATGCAAACAACATATCATGCACTAATAGCAAGAAAAATTAATCGTTCATTTTTTTACTCACAGAAAAAACACTTTGTAATTATTTATGCACCTGAAATGCATCAACCCCACCCTATTCCCTGCATTGCACAAGTCATGAAAGAGAAAGAGTTTAATTTTTATTCTCAACTATTGCACTGGTGCTTTAAATTTGTAATAAAAATGTTTTTTTTTGTTTTAAAGGGCTATATTTCTTTTACGTATTGATTCACGCAAACATAACTATTGGTAAACCTGCAAGGAATGCATAATATACAAGATTTTTTTGATACTCTTAGGGAAATCATACAGATAATCTTATCTAATTTGAGAAGGTGTAGGCATAGGGGCTTCTGCAGTGCATCTTTATCACGGTCTGGATGTTCTGATTATAAAAGCTCAAATTTAGGCACGTACACACTCTCCAATCCAATACAACTATTTATTTCATTGATGAGTGCGGACGAATGCGTACAATGTGCAATATGCGTCTAGTAAGTTAACTAGGTAAAGAAGCTCGAGGTGAGTATCAATGTTTAGAATTCAAAACTGTAAACCGTACTTTTTAGGAGATTTCATCATTATACGTGCACACAGGCATCTCATAAGCTTTATATTCATATAATGCGATAATTCATAAAAGTACATAAAATGGTAGCAACGACGCCGCCAAATTGTCCCTTTGAAGCATGTGAAAACTTTTAAAATGTAAAAGTGAGATTAATAATGAGATTCACGTTTTTTGTCGCTACTAATCTTACTTATACCATGACGGTCGATTGCCGTCGAGCACCAGGCAGGCAAGTGCAAAAAAAATCCCTACATTTTTACACTCGTCGCGTCATAGTCCGTTCCAACTCTAAAGGGAATTATATATATCTACATACACACATTCTAAAAAGTAAACACCTTGTATCTGAATGGCTACCGTGTGTAACGTGATCCCTGTTGTTGTTGATGTGTGTTGTGCCATTAATGTCGGTTTTGATGGTTTGCAGCAACAGACAGCTGAACGGCACAATTGGAGTGCGCAGCGCGTGGCTTACAAAGTACGTTGCAAAAAAAGCTTTTTTTCTTGTAAAAGTAAAAATTTCTTTGTGCGTGCATACGGTATGACACGGTACAGTCCTATCTGGCAGGATTAAGGTACAAAGCCAACAACAGCAGCAGCGAAAAACCACTTTAGCCACTATTATTGAGAGAGGATCATAATATAATATACCACCACCACCGTATGGGTATCTGTGTGTGTGTCGACTACGCATTATGACACTTATTTTTTTTATTTGCAAAATACATACTATAAAAGTCGTTTTTTATTGTCCCCAACCGTAAGTTAACTCAATTTGAAGTGACTTGATCAGGGACACACCACGACAGGTATGTACGTGTGCTAATCAAACATTTTGCTGTTTTGTTTAACGCAAAGAACACGTGTATCGTGAAACTTCGTAAAACAAGTCCGAAAATTATTTTCTTGATGTCACTCTGCCTATATATATGAGCGGCTGATGATCTGATGAATGGCTCACATTTCAGATAATTTGGCATATAAAAGCAAGCAAGCCCACATGTAAAAAGACACACTGCAGCATGGTACTTCACAATAATAATGATTTTTGATGCCTGCGGTTTTCATGTTGCAATTATGATGTGTATTGAAAAATGTGTTTGGAAAACCAGCGACAGACAAGCATTCATCGGCAGTAGCGTCGTCGTGTAGGGATTGTGTAGTAAAGGAGTAATGTTTTTGCTATGATTCTTTACACCCATTCATAATATCTATACACACCTCTATAAAACATAACGTGGCAGATGTGCTTGCTTAATGGACATTTCACTCACACTCTCTCGTCCTTTTGTTATCTACTCACTGGTTCTCGGGGCTCTTGTGCGATTTTGCTGTAAAGAAGGTTTATACGTAGTTGTCTTCAACGTATTAATTATCTGTTGTATATGTGTATTAGTGTATTTATGCTATTTGTTTTTATCTTTTCGGTTATATTCTTATCAAAGTGGGTCCTGAGTTACGCTTACAAGCGGAGATATATAGAGTATAGGCGCCGAACAATGGATGGTGGGTCTCTTGTACTGACTCGCAGCAATAGTGATAGTGATGCTGTTAATGGTGCACCAACAAAAGAAAGCGCCATAATAATACGCACTTCAATACACATTAATCGACAGATCTATAATGGTACTCGAAATAAACTTTTTTCATTGCTGCTGCGGTGTATTCGAACCTGCAAAGTTTTCCCTTTTCGCACGTTGTTGTAAACGGACGAATAGCTCGCGTAAGTGCGGTTCTCTATTGCCTCTTCTTTTCAGGCAGAGAAGAGCTAAAACAACTGTAGTTTCAGCGTTTTATTATAATTTTTATTAACCATCAGATCCATGTACTAATAATAATGAACTTGTATTTTCGAGCATGTGTGAACTCATTTAAAAAGCTGAAAGCAGTAAAGAGTGCGTCTGCTGAAAGCGTACGTCGGCTGAAATTACCCATTTGGACAGAAATAAAATGTAGATAGAACATTATGGTTTCTTAATCAAGTTTGAAGTGCGCAGTCAACAAGCCACTTTAATAACAGCTTGTCTACTTAAGTCTGTTCAAGTCCCCATCTGTAGTCACATAGCTAGAGGCACGCACGGAATAATAAGATATGATGCCAGGACAATCAAGCAGTAAATGAAAGTCGGAACCAATACAGTTTACCGAAACGCCAATTTCAGTTGTGTAGTTTATTATATTGTCCTCTTTATTTGTATGCAGGCGAAGGAACACTCAATACACGCTGTCACTAAAGAATTTTTTTTTGTAATCGTTGTGTATTTGGCAATAAAAAAAGGTTCAGGTTTATATAGCGCACAGAGACATATTATCTGTGAAATTCTGTTCATACACACATACATACACACACACTCGGAAAGAAAATCGACTGATCGTCCAAAAGAAAACATGTATAGCAGCATGTGGCTTGGTAATATATGCGCATTCAAACTCCTTTAGTTTCTGGGAAATTCGACATGTGAAATGATCATTCGCTTTCTCGCTTTAAATGCAAAAGACCGTGCACAAGCGTTTTAAGCACGTGATTAAACAATGACGACGACAGCAGCAGCACAACAACAGCAACTGTATTATTTTTTTTTGCTGGGGGGAGATAATTCAGCAATGCTTGTTGTGTACGATAATGAAAATCAAAATAAACATCAGTTTTATTTTTACAGCGTTTTTATTATTTTATAAAAAAGGGTTTACGAAGAAGAGGAGTGAAAGTGTGCTCGAATCAGGCGGTGTGTGTGCGCGCAAAAAAGTGGATGCTCTCCTCTCTGTAATTTAAAGTGGAAGAGCGATAATTATCAAAATTACGATAAATTATTATAAATTGCACCTTCCACAAAGATTGTAATTATTATCAAATCAGTGTTACGGTACTTGCTACATATAAGGGATGAGATGTCCGAGAATTACGTCACGCAAAGCGTGTTTTGTTTACTTTTAAACAGACCTTAGCAGAAGACGTGTTGTAGTGGTTGTATGTAGTAGTAGTAGTAGTAGTAGTAGTAGTAGTAGTAGTAGTAGTAGTAGTAGTAGTAGCAGGGAACGGTCTTTTTCTGTTGTTGAAACAAACTTTTTTCAGACATCAGTAGCATATTGCGACTCTATGAAATTATTGTGCAGGTATAAGTATAAGAATTTCTATTATTTAGCTGTATGTTTAGTGTGCAGACCATTTTATGAAGTGGTAAGCGTGCAATATTTTGTTATGTTAGGCAATAAAAAATTATTATAGAAAAGTTCCAAAAACTACCAAGCATGCACTCGCGGTAGCACTGTCCTTTACACTTACAACTTACATAGAAGTATTATTAATATTATTATTATTTACGTCATTTTGACCCACTTTCATAAAACAAATTTGCAGCAGTTTTTGTTTTTATAAGCCGAAAGATTGTAGTACACAAATGAGGAGTATTCTTATACACATATACACATTTAGTTAGACGAATAAAGTACTCTAAACGAGAATAAAATGCGAGCTAAATGGTACGATCTAGACTAGACTTTAATTTCTCTAAAGCCAAATACACATCAAGACTACTCCCAAAATTACTTCACTTGTTTTCTGTAATCAAACAGCTGTTTAATTTCCTTTTGGAAGTGAATTTTTACAGAAACATATGCTGCACCAAACAATTCCTTGATGCATTTTGATCTCTCTCCTCTCTTTCTCTCGTTCGTATTCGTAATACTCATTTTACCTGAGTCTCCATCCATTTTGCTGTTGACCGCTACTGATTGTTAGTAGAATTGAAAGATGGATGCATTCATTTTATGTAACATTTTGTTTCTATTCTCCCTGCACTGTGAGTAAATCACCACAAGGTATTGCCCTTATGATGGTTATGATGAATGGCCTAATATCAACGCTAACAACTGCTGCTAAAACAACGTGTGTAATGTGTTGATTACATTTCCGATTGGGAGATAGCTCTTGAAAGATGTTGGAGCAAGCAGGCGCTTCGCACAAACACTCATACACACACGTTAGGCGGTTTTTGTGATGATGTACACTTGGTCTTTCAACTAATGAAAGCGAAATATAGACAAGATGATAAAAGTTTCATTAGTTTCATTAATGAAATTCGTTTAATATCTTGTGTTTCATAGGTGTTGCTCTGTGTGTGTAGTGCATGATAAATACCGCGCTGCTGCTGCTCCGCGTTGAGTTCTATGCAACATATCTAGTACATCTGAAATGAAAAGTAGAAAATAGACGCATATAATCTTCATTAGATGGTCGTAGTTTATGACCTTATCTAATCGCTACGTTGTTTTCAAATTCACGTCGAAACAGTGTCGGCGTGTATCCTGGGTTCATTCTAACAGTCAGTCCCTCCTCTACTCATCAGTCTTAGTGCGGACTGCTGAGCAAAGCCTAGCGCGTTAGTCATGTCTGCATATCATGCTAATAACAAAATTAATAAATAAAAATGGATTTTTAGATAATGATTATTAGGCTTTTATCATTTCTGCTATTGCAGATTGCAGCGCGGTGTGTCTGCAACGTTTGAAACACGCCGCAGCAAGCAGCAGCACTAGGGCAAGTGTTTCTAGTAGAAGGAGATGATGCGATACGCAAGTTGGTAGTATGATATCGTGTAGTGTTGATTATAAGAAGAAGAGGATATTAAACTGTGCTGTGTAGAAAATGAAAGTAAACAGAGAGCAATAGGGGAGAGGGAGCCAAAATAATTGTATGAGACAGCCTACTGTTTCCTGAGTATGGTTTCATGTTGTACATTGTTCTTTTGTTGAGTTGATTGTTCGGTCCTGAAAAACGTGGTATCATTGTCATCTCCATTATTCTTCAAATTATAAAGTTTGTAAAAACCCCCCTCGCGAGACTGCAGTGAGGACAAATAATCAACAACAATTTCAAATGACGCATTTTTTTCAGTGATGATGTTTGCAATTAGGTTTCAAGATAACTCAAGGCGATATTATTGTCGTCAGCTTTATTCTTGGCCATTAACCGTATCCATCTTTTGTCTCGTCGTAGTAAGTAGAATGTAGAGAGAGAGAGATTCCTCCATATTTATTTATATACTTACTACTTACCGTGATTGCAAAAACATTTTTGCGTACACCCATCACCACGATTCCCAAGATGTCAGGAACATTTTGCGAGACAAGGAAATTGATAAAGTAGGCCGAAATAACACAAATTAAACGCTCTGGAAGGCATGCCAAGTGCAAAATTTTCTTTTCTCCAACATATTGTTGTGTAGATATTATTGTTTTGTTCATGCCGACTGACGAGATGAAACATTGATTAAATCAAACCAATTTTAAGAACGTAGTGTAATGAACATAGACTGCACGACCAGGCCAACCAGACAAAAAAACAAAGAAACGAAAATTAACTAAAATGGCCTGGGGTTACTAATGCAAACTGTCTACCTATATATAACTCTCTGCATTCACATATTATCTTTTCATCTGACAAACCAGCTAGCAACTGTGCAAGTAGGTAATGCCTATGACGTCGCAATGGAGGAATCTAATGGCTCCTTGTGAAATGTAGGACACGGAAAGCAAATATTCATTTAATACTGATTAAAGATATGTAATTATTAACAGCACGATACATTTTACTGAAGGTAACAGACGCACACGTGGTCCTAGTACTCTTTTGGTCAATTCCAGAGACCTGAATTGAATTCCGACAAGGAGAGGACCGCTGAACTGGAATTTTTGCCTTGTGCTCCCTCATGATACCCAATTAGTTGGGTGGCTGATATGGACAGTTAAAATTATTGCTGGCAATTTATTAGCAGGACAGTCATTAGCAAGTGACGAGAATCTGAGTTTTATATCCTGCTTGGGTGGAAGAATTAGGACTTCTGGTTGATTTGTTGAAAAGGAAAAGTAAAATAAGCAGTGGGATGGTAATGCAGCCATTTATTTCTAATTCTATTCACGTTCGCACTTTGTACTTACTTCATTATTCCAAACAATAGATTTGTACAATGCGAAATAATACCAAAGCATAATCAGTAAGGGCTTTTTAAACTCTCTTCTCTGCTGCAGCGTGCTTGTTTGAATAATTTACGGCCGACTTACTCCTACGTTTACATGCGTGTCGATATACAATATGTACACCAGCGAAGACAGTTGTCCGTAACAAAAAAAAATTAAAATACAACCATGCCTGTTGAAAATGGCTTCAAGAGGAAAAAATGTTGAAGTCAGGGATGAATATATTTACGCATCTCGTCGGATAAGAATAAAACGTGGACTTTTATTTACATAAAAATAATATTAAATGTCATTGATGTCGAATCAATCTTGACAACGTGCCCCCTTCGTCTCTTCGTATACTTGTGGCCTACAGCATTTATCCATCGCACTACAGAAAGAGCATATAGTCGGTAATGTTGCTTATTGTGTCTGGTATTTATACCAAAACCATAATCCATTCGCCTCACAAAAAGTAGTATTAAAAGTATGCAAATCCCGGGTTAAAAATGCTATTGGCTGGATTCGATTAAGGAATGAAATATTGACGACATTAATAAATCAGTATGTTTCTTCTTTTGTGTGGAAACTTTGCAGCTGCAGCCCAAACACTATACCGTCGACGTCGTCGGGAAACGGTGTACTACAACAGGACGCGACCCAACACCGAAAATACTCTCATAATTTGCATTCTCTCGAAATGAAAACAGGATGGGCGATGAGACCGACAGAGAATTGAATGGATCCTTATTACACAATTCTGTTTGAACTCCATGCATCTTTAATAAGTCTCCGCATTCAATCTAAAATTTCTCTGCCTCTTGGAACTCGGAGCCAGCTACTTTAGAACAAGTACACACTCAGCTTGCTCACAAGGAACGTTGATAAAACTCTGAGAGAGAAGAACAGGACGAAGAATAAAGTACGGCTTGATTTACGGGAGAGGCATGGGATGGGTCGAGGTCGTCTTCGTCGTGGCTGCTCACTAGAAGTGATATTTGAAGAAGATCCTGACTTCTGCTCACACTTGGTACGTATATTATAGTCGTCGCAATCTTCAAGCATTCCGTGTATACTATTTTCACTTTCGTAATTACCTACATATATATTTCTAGCGTACACAACAATAATGACATTTTGTGTGTTGGCATCACTTCTGCCCTGCTCGTCTTCGTCTACACAGAGAGGTCCCCATTTAAATAAAATTCGTTTCGACTACCTACCTAACGAACAACAAATCAGAAGACGTGCCATCAAAATTGTATTATCAGTCGCGAGTTGTCTTTAATGATGAATCAACAACGTGAAAGAAATGCGCTTCGTGAATACAAAATGAATATATCCTCGTGTAATTTGAGAATGTAAATGCGAAACGTACTACTTGTGCCAAAATCAGTTGAAAGTTTTATGGTACTACACAAATGCCTATTTTTGGCATTGTTTTTCTGTCGTCGTCGTCGTCGTCGATGTTGTTGTTTCACCGGCGTTACATCAATGAGCCCCACTACTTAGGTACCCCTAAACTATCTACTTGACTACATTACGTGTGTAAACATCTGCCTACATTAGCAAATTCCCTTTTCATTTACGCGCCGTCTTTTTCCGACCGAGAGTACTATATACCCCTCACTATCTGCAATCTGCAAATAATAATACTCCTAATTGTATTCTTCCTCTGGAGTTTCATTAGGTTCAAACAAGTTTTAAGCAAGCTTACTTTCGTATCCCAGCTCCTCCAGGAGGATGTTGCTTCTCCAAACAAGGAAGTTTTTTTTCTACTACCCAAATTTTGCTGGCATTTACAGTACTTATTATTACATTACAACTTGTTTACTTTGCGCTGCTCGTTTGATATATTTTTGTCATCCGTTGTTGTTGTACAAGGTTCAGATGAATCAGGGAACAAGTGTACAAACACACACACACACACACACACACACATACATCCTTCGTTCTCGCAGCAGCAGCAGCACATCGCACATCCTCAATTTTATGTATGGACAGAAAACGCTATTTCGTTCTCTCGGTTTTGCTTGCGTCAGCAAAACATCATTAAGAAATCTTCTTTCCGTTGTGTATACATAACTGTAATAGTTATAAGCAGCATAATAAGCAGGATGATGATATAATGCAAGTAAATACTACAGGCTTCAGCGTATATACCTACATTAGCCATTTGTGTACAAAACGCCGTCTGAAGCCTTCTTCTTCCAAATGCAAAATTTAATTTGTCCATGCCCAACAACTCGATTCAATTACGTTCCTCCGTTTTATGCCTCATCGTTTTTCTGGCTTGATGCTCATAGCAGCTTTCAATATATGTGCTTGGTATTTCGTTAGATCTAATTACTTAAAGCAGGTTGCACTTGCCAGACAGTTTATACATTTTACCTTAGGCACAGGTACAGCCCAACTGAGTACATCACAGTGAACGTAAGTTATAGCAGTTAATTGGTTGTGTGACGACGTCTCTTCTTAATGTGCTTTTCTTCTGGGAAGGCTAATTTGTATGAAAAGATTTATTAAAATGCGTGTTGAACTTGATACTTTAAGAAAGACACGGGACAAAAACAACTTTTCCATTCTTTTTATCAGTTGTACTTGCAGCAAAAAAGTCATATACAACGATAAAGATTTTAAGTGTGGACTAGTGTGTCTATTACTTCATAAAAGTGACGCATTGACATGACTATGGCATGCCATGTCATGAAACTGGGCATATATGTGTGTGTTTGTAGTGGCCACACTGCTAATTTATTGGCTAGTAGTAAATAGCCGTGAAACGACGTCGCTGCCAACGCACGAAAATATACACTTAGTTGTTTTCTGTTTTTCCGTAATTTCCACAACATTTCAACTGTTGTTGCATTGAAAGCAAAAGGACGAAATGAAAAAAAGTGGAAGAAAAACGTTAAAGGAAAGTGCAGTGAACGAGTGGCATGATTTTGTAGTAAATACGAAGTGACTTTTATTGTGGTATTAGTTTGTGTAAAAGCGCTGTCTGACCTCTATGTTTCTTCATTCGTGTTCTATTTGAAGGATTCATTAGA
Source organism: Callyntrura sp. NNG-2020 (assembly GCA_027744055.1). NCBI lineage: Eukaryota > Metazoa > Arthropoda > Collembola > Entomobryomorpha > Paronellidae > Callyntrura > Callyntrura sp. NNG-2020. The sequence continues at coordinate 40,166 of JAHZNE010001638.1, forward strand.
TGGTGGAGTCGCTATAAGGTTTGGCATCAAGGAGCCAGACGAAACAATTAGCTTGGACAGTCTTCTGGAACTAGAAGAGTACCAAGTGCGTTTCCAGGACCCAGCGGACGCAGTACAAGTGTTTCGGAGCTTGGACGGGTTCCTTGACGTAAGGTATAACGCCAAAAAGGATATCATAAATCGTAAAACGGATATACCGTCATTATAGCCCATTTAGGTAGTTCTTTACCCAGTACTCAGCACACTTTTGTGCTTTCTTCGATTTGACCACTCGCTTAAGTACAAAAAATCCATTTGATGGATTTATTTTGAGTTAAGTACGTTCTTGCATGTGTATACATGTACACGAATGAAAACATGCAATATTAACAGTCAGGTTTGCTCCTTCAGATAGAAACCGGAAAACAAAGGGGAAAATCCACTTGACCGTGGATCAGTGGTTTCTCTCCTTTGTTTCACTTTTGCTTTTCCTACTTTTCTCCGGGCTGTATATAAAAATCGATTTAGCAGGCGTTTTGATGCGTGTAATTTTTCCCCAGGAATATGGATAGCTGCATGGTGGAGTGGGATGAGTTTTCGATGGATTCCAACTCCAGCAAAAACGGCGATGAAAGCGGTAGCGTAACTGCAGAACAAAATGCTTTTCTTGACGGCAGTGACGTGGCTACCACAAACAATACCGAAAAGTAAGTACGCAAACTATACCTTCGCTTGTCGACGACATAAAAGCAAAATAAATACACATATGTATTTAACGTATTGTCATTTTTACTCTTATCATCATCATACCATGTAATGTCCCATTATCTTGACCATACTTATACTTGTCCGTGCTTTTTAGAGTAATACCATTTTCTGACTTTTCCAGATTTTGTTTGGTGGGGTAAAGCATAAAAAATCCTTTGTAGATGTATGCTGTTGTTGATTATTATTTACGTACTAATTCGTATTGGCTTGCTTTATGATTATTAAAACTAGAGCCCCTAGTGGTAGACGAAGTCGTGTAAGTCGTCGACAAATTATCCAAGCTACGTGGCTTGGATATAGTAGCAGTAGTGACGAAAGTGCAACGAACAATGACATGGATGACAATGACAATGTTGCTGGGGCTGGTGCCACTGCCAGCACCAGTTTTGCTCCCAGCAAGCCCCCTAGACGCCGCAGTCCGTCGACTCGGCATCACAAATCGAAACAGCAAAGCAAAGACCTGGAGCCAGAGAAGGATGGGGCTAGTCAGTCGTCCAGCCGGAATTGTAGCAGCAGTAGCAGCAGCAGCAACAACAATAGTCCCAACGTTTCTCCCACTTTGTGCAAACCCCCGAATGTTAATTTACTCAGCCCAGACATGGCCAGCAACAACGACGATAACGACAACAACTGTCCTCCCAATTTGATCACTTCAGTAGAGGATTTTCTGGAGGGGGAACGTAAAGAAGAAACAATTGGATTAAAAGCCCCGATTCAACTTCACTTAAGAGCGTCTCCAAACATGAGTCTGGAGGGAGCTCATCCCTCTACTTCGGCAGCGATTGTTCCACCATCGTTTGCCATTTTCGGTAGAACAGACACACTTGACATAATGGAGAAAGATACGCTTGACTCGTACATTTCCACAATGACTGATGAAACGGACACTAATGCATACACGTTTGCTGACCCCTTTGATGACACGCATTCTGTTGCTTCTACAAGCTATGAATCGAGGTTGGTCCTTTTTGTTTTCCCCCCAAAAAAACAAAAAAATCCTTACAGTTCTGCAATCACAAAAGGGATGAATGATAGGTAGTAAATTTATCTTCATCAATCATTCAGGTTGCACGGAATTGTAAAGTTGCAGGTGGTGTTTGTCTTATGTTGTACATACCTACGCTGATCACTACAATACCTTCAACTTCAAGCATTTGTTGCTACTTCTTTTAAATGTTTCCTTTCCATGTTCCAGTCAACGCGCACGTTTTTTATTGAAAAGTGCCCGCCCTTTCTTCTCATTTTCAATGGACATTGTCTTCAAAAAAGTGCTTTTCCTGCTTGTCTCTCGCTGAGGTGTTGTGAATGTAACTTGATGAGTTGAGGTTCTCACAAAAGAACTTTAGTTTACATGAATTCTATCATAAAATTGCTTTCTTTTGTGTATCCTTTGCACGTAAACTTTTTTAGTCGTTAATGTAGTAGTAGTCTTTTCTTCTAAATTTTTTTGTACAAACTAACTTAAAAATAAGAATGATAACTGTTTCGTGAGAGCGGTGGAGTGTGCAAGAATACACGTAATAATAATATACGGGGAGTAGTACCTTTTTTGCTTTTTGTACCTAATAGTAGGGAAGTTATGGCGGACCATGTACGATTTTAGGAATTCAGTTTCGTGTAGCATTTTCTTTCATGTAAGCTTAAAAGTAATGCCTAATGTATCTGTCTGGGCTTTTTATGCTGAAAAACTGGAAAAGTTTGTTGGAGAGTGGAGTGTTTTACCAGTTTCGAGAAAAGGCAGCCGACTACGCAGTCAGTCGGTAGGGTAGTATGTATTGTACATATTTTCATTGCTTCGAACACTACTACAAATAGTTCATTATTATAGGGTACTTCATTCTGCGTTAAGGCGCCACACTTAAGTTGGAAGTTTTCACATTTTCATGCAAATTTGTTTTTGAATATTTGGCGTACCTCTCTTCCTATCCTGCGGCACAACCAAGTCTAATTGGCCATTCTTCGCGACTCTTTGAGTAACGATTTAAAGTGCACGCACGCAGATGAAAATACATTTTCTTGCTTGTTCACTCTAAAAGGCACCCAAATCTTTTTTGTTTACATTTTACTCAATGTTGCCTATTTTCCTTTTACGTTTCGTTTCACACAGTGGAAGCACGTCAAGTACGGAGAGTAACGGGAGTGTGTGCACCGTAAACTCCTTCTTAATGCAGAATGGGAAATCAAAGTCAAGTGATAATAGCGAGGGCGAGAATGCTGGGAGTAGCAGAGACGGCAGCGTCACAACAACTGGAGGAGATGCTGGCGGTAGAAGTGGGGGTAGTAAATACAGGAGCAATCTTAAGGTTGAACTAGTGTCTCAGCTGAACAAGTCACAGGAAGGAAATTTGCATTCCACTTCAGTTGCCGCAGCCTCTAGCTCAAGCGCCGTAAATCCCTTCAATTTATATTCAACCAATTCGTATTTAAATCTCCAATCATCGTCTTCCGCCGCTGCCGCTAGCACCGGAGTTTCTGTGGGAGATGGTACCGCTGCTGCCTCCAGTCATCAACAGCAACAGCGGCAGTTGTTGCTGCTGAATCATCAGCAGCAGCATCAGTCCCTCTCTGACAATGAAAGACAAGCGTGTGCCGGGGAAGTTAAAAGAGTTCGGGCTCTTTTTGAACTTCGCCATCATTCTCGGACGAGCCTAAATGGAAGTGATATGAGCGGGACTAGCAGCAACGGGAGTACGTGTCCTTCTTCCCCGGAGTCAATGAGTAGATCCGTTTCTTCCAGAAACGGTGGAGATACTTCTCCCTGTGGAAGCTCTTCAGGCAGACCAGGACTCTATTCCAAGAATGGCAGACGGTCTCGCGCTTCTCCCCAAAATCATCGGGGATCTGCTGCTGCCTCTCCTTGTAGACTTTTGAGATACCAACCCAATAGCGCAAATACTAATCTGGCTCATAATGCAGTAGTAGGTGGGAGCACTTCTACCGCGAACACGGGCGGATCCAACAGTCCGGTGACAGGAAATCATCAATCGTCATACGACTACGTGGACTTGCTGGTCAATGAGAATGTCGTTATTGAAGATGCTCCTGACATTTACCAAACCGTCCGAAGCAGGTAAGATCTATGATAAAAGCATATGGCATATATACATCGTTTGGCATTGTACTATAGACGATCGAAACATTTGGATTCTTGGAACCACTATGAGGATGTTTTTAAAAGAAAAAAGTAGATTAAATTACACGTAGCTTCTTTCACACATAATGAAAATGAAGGGGGGAGGAATATATTTACGAACCAACTTCCAGGAATGGTGAATGACAATAACTACATTTTATGCTCACATGACGCAGTCTTTGCCTGCAACGTGTGGTACAGCATTAGGTATAAAAATCCTGTGTGTCTGAATAATGGCGTATTGGCGTATATCATTTCAAAGACGCGCGAGTACACGAAAAAGTGTATGGCAACATTGCTGGATTTTCATTTCATGCTATTTTGCCATTTCTACACAATGCAATGCGGGCAGTTGGAAGCGAATTGTAAACTGTATGGTTGAACCCATTTATCTTCCCTTTTTTCTCTTTTGACACGAAACTATCGTTTTTCTCACTCTCTCTTTCATTGCCGTGTACCCCAATTTGCGCTTCTCTCGTTTCTCCATCCTCTTGGCTGAATTCGAATAATGAAGTCTTTTCCATTCCTTGATAATACCAATAATGTGTGTAATGATGACCCGCATGAATTGGAAACAAGATAAGTGGGAAGGAGGAGGTAAGCAACCAAAAAAGGAAGGCAAGTATAAATGGGGAAAACGACCGAAAATTTGGTTAGTTGAAGGCCGAAAGGGTAGTAAAAACGGACACTATTGCTTCCTATCTGGTAAAGTTTTTAGGAACACCCCACAACCAACTTCCTATATACCTCTCTCTCTCCCAACACCACCGTCATCATATCACACATACACACATTCTCTCTCTCTCTACACTTTTCGCTCTCGTGCCACCACCACTACTACACATACCAGCACTACTTATATACTGGTGCAAAGCGCAAAGTGTATTACTACTTCTGTGGTCTCCCAAAAAATGCCCTGTTCGCTGGTTCGGTTGGTTACCAGTGCAAAGAACTCTCTACACACACAGAGCAGTAAGAAAATTGTAACTTGAAAGAGAACAGGGAGTTTTTAGTGAAAGAGAAAGGACTATATGGGTGGAAAAACTCGGACAGCTATAAAATACTCATAAAATATTATTATTCTGTTGTTCTCACTCAGTTCTTTTTATACTCTTTACAACGTGAGAGAGAGAGAGAGAGAGTGGGGAGGGAAAATGCAGGCGAAAGGATACTATACAACGACTATGTACCTATACCTACTATTATTCACATTACATGATGCATTACACTGCTTCTCTGATACTGCATCAAGCGAATTGAAACAAGTTAGTTTTTCTGTGTTCCCGATTCTTTTCTCCTTTAGCCAGCACTGGCCGTCTGCCTAGAAACTTTTATCTTTCTTCTCTCTCTATCCCTTTCGGCCTATCGAATTCTCGAGAGGTTACTACTGCTTTGATAGTCGTTCGTCATTGCCACTACTGCACCATATGTGTGCGTAACACAAATATGTAGGCGCGACGTGCATATACACATGTACTCTGATGCCATAGGGCTTTTGTATTTTTTGAAACGGCATAATATTATACGTATGTCATATAGAAGGGAACTGATACTCAATGTAACATAAAATCATGAGAATGTGAGGATATTTTATATAAATAGCTCTCTAGCAATACAGAGCCTCTCTCTCTCACGCCGTTCTTAAACACAAAAGAACTTTCTGTTCTGTTGTAGTAGAAAATATGTGTAGCATTATTTTGAGCCATGCAATGTGGTTGGTTACTGACCCTGCGAAAGAGAGATAGAGCGCTGAAAGACGTTAAGCTCATAAAAATCTCTTGTCATGCGACGGACAGATGAATGATTAATTTGGCGTTTCAGCGTACATCTCCTCTCCTTTTCTCTATTCTATTTGTGTATTGTGAACAATGACAATGACGGCTCAGAAAGGGGCACGGCTACTTAGTAGCCAACAAAGCGATACTTGAAAAAAGTGTTATTTTTTTCTTCTTCTTCATCTGCATATTGTATGCACGCTTTAGTCTCGCGTTGCGTATCATATATACAATGCTGACAATGAGGATGATTAACAAGGCAATTTATCTATTTGAGGCAATCTCTCCGGAACGAAAATCCGGTACTGTGTGACAAGAATGATTTAGTCATGCGCCCACGTACATGTAATGACCACGTTGTTACGATATTGATGATGACGACAACGATACCCTGATGATAAGGCAATGTAGCCAACTGGAAGTTAAAATGAGAAATCGCAAACGTATCATGATCCTGCTTTTTTAGGTCACGCGTTGTTACAGATGCGCGTAAAGAATAAACCTCTATAGAGTACATCGCCAATATTATGCCGCATCGTCTTTTTTATGCTGGGAAGTTGTTTTCTAAAAGTTAACGGCCAATACGATAATGCACTTACAGCTTTACTTCCCTTGAACATATGGAAGACTACGGTGACATGATAGGGGAACGTCATGCACGGGATTTTCATTTTCAACATGCACGACGCTCAAGAGAAAATTTTGTTTGCTAATGTTGTGATGTTCTTTGGGCACACTTTTTTTGCGTTGTACACTGTTTTTCTTGGTTGTCGTTGTCGCCCAAGTTTTTAGTTTTACCTTCCCGTGTCAACTTTTTCATGTGTACGCCAGATGTAACTTTTCACGCAGATGATCTGGTGAAAGCGGCTTATGATCAGATCTAATGCATAACAAAGTAGTCCTCGACGAGAGAACGGCTGTATAATATGTACGCGTTATAATAATGTACAAGTAGTACTTATCTGATAGTGTGATTTTGTCATTTTCTTTAAGAACTTCTTTCAGCTCAGTTCCCATTCCTTGTTCATAGATACTATTACTTTTTTGTCGTGGCACCAGCGCAAGGAGAAAGGGCAACAAGAGCGCATAGGAACATATATATTTGTACTAACGACAACGACACACAGATACAAACACACATTTGTTGTATACATACACATGCTTTGGTTGTTGTGATGTGAAGGAAAATCGCAACTTTTCTTTCCAGTGTTGTTGTTCCTGAGCCAAATGCGCGACGAGAAAATGGGTTGTTTGCTTATTCTTATACTTACTTGACTGTCTCCGAATGATACCATTATTACGTGTCATGCTGTCACCCACTCATTCATTCTATATCCCTCTGATGACGATGGCGATAGGGTAATATCTCGTTGGTGTGTATATACAGTCACGACATGCTTATTTACCTTTTACGTCTCTCTTGAACATTGACAATTTGTTTACTTCTCCAAACTTGTGTGTCACTTCCTTCTCGTTACCAGCTATTCATGTGAAGACATTTGTTCTGCCGCACACCGAATGTTATGTGTCATCTTTTCTGAAATGATGATCGGTATAGGCTGTGTCACATGTATAGGTACGTATGTGGTTTGGTACACGCTCGACTGTGAAATTGGAGTTCAGCGTTTGTGGTAATTAGTGAGAATGTCAAAACTTTCTTCACGCACATTAGCTCCTTTCTATTACATTTCTTCAGAACTAAAAGCGCCGTAGTCGTCGTAGCACAAACAATAACGGATGTACGAAACACAAATAATTACAATAATGCTATTAATAACCACAAACGGTACCTAGATTCACCCAGAAACTTATAAGATCTTTAGTGCTCATCATTTATGGTTGCATGAGTCTGTATATGTATCGCATTTAAACTTTTTGCTACTTTGATATTAACGGTAGGAAAGGTCTGAATCCGCATTCAGCTTTCCGCTTTTGCTCCCTTCTTCTGTATCCGTCGAAAAAGGATGAAGTTTCCTCTTTATGTTTCCTTCAAGTATATTATAACCCCAAATTGGATTTTTCGTGCAGCGTAACTCAACAAACTATATCAATGGGGGAAGGCGTAGGTGACAAAATTGGATGCTAGACATCGCATCGTTAAGATAATAATGATGGAAAAGTTCGAAACGGAATGGAAAAAATGCTGTATATATCGATCCACTTGACTTGTAGATCATACTGTAATTCCATTATTATTGAAGGACTTTTTGTACGAGTATTTACTTTTATACATATTTATACACGGGTGGTGTATAGCACCTATACTGCCTATAGGTGAGTATTTTGCGGAATCAAAGGTTCAAAATTGTTTTGTGTAGACCTGCTATGACTTACGACATCATAATCTTGTAGATTTCCTTCGGGCTTTCCTTCTTCCCTTGCTGCTGCTAAGGCCTTATCTGATTTTGGTTGTAGTTCAGAGTAAAAGTATTTTGTTCACAGGAAACAGAACACTTGTACGTACATACGTACATACAGAAAAAGAAAAGTGACGTACCAGTGATCATTACCCATGCGGAACGGAGATTCGCAATAATTTTTAGAATTACGGATATCGCACGTATTGGCACAAAAACCGTTGAAATTTAAGCCACGAGTGCCCATTAGTAAAAAAAATTTCCTCTTTTCTTGCCAGCCGAATGGAAGATCCATTTGTACTTTTGCTGGAGATGATTCATTCTATCATCAGCAGACTACTACCTATCTATAAAATGCAAACGTACAATAGAGATCCCTACTTTTGGGGGTCACATTCCATTTCACATTAGTATACGTCTACCTTTCTAATTTTTCACGCCCATTTTCACTGGAAGAAGGAAATCCAATGGGAAAATGCCAATAGGAAAAAGGAAGAGTTTGCTTTCAGCAAACTTTATCCCCATAAATTTGATTTCGCTCCGATTCATAAGATGTGTGATTTATAATGGAGAACTTTGTTGAAAAGTTCAACATATCATCGTGCATAGCAATCGCAAATTCTTTTCTTGTGCCTGCGTCAGACAGACCTAAAGGGAAAGTAGTTCAGTGGAAATCCCTTGTCAATACAGATAGGCATATATCTCTACAGTCACATCGTTTCCTTTCCGCCAACATTCTTTCCACAGTGGATTGCCAACTGATACTGGGAATATTATTTTACTGTGTACCAACCGGCAGTTCATTTGAAATAGTTTCCTTCTTCTCGATTTCAATTAATAGATATACTTATTATCCGTTGCAAAAAGTCAAAAGTAATTATGTTGAAACCACGACGTGTTCTACGTTAGTAAAAAATATTTTCTGTCATTTTAAATTTTCCATTTCCCCCCATCAGTTTGACGTTTTCCCAAAAAACTGTATCATAGAACAACTACGTTTTTCGCCAAGATGAGATCGTGCTTTTCAATCCTATACACGCTCAAACTTTCCTTTGCCCAAGGGGAATAAAATATTGAAAACACTTTGATTATTCAAAAAGTATCATTTCTGCTTCGCATATAAAGCTGAATTAAATCGATTTTTACTTTCAGAGCTCAAGAAAACATGTCTACAAAATGTTATTCATGGTTCAATTGAAAGGGAAAAAATAAAAGTACAACAACAACAGTCAAAGTCAAGAAAGGACGAGAATAATGTATGGAATTTTTAAAACAGCAACATTCTTATTTTTTCCCGCTGTCGAACCTCCATCTCGAATGGTTGGTAAATAAACAAAACAAACAAACAAAATTTTCCGGACTTTTTTTACAAGTTGTAAAATTCCACCAACCAGCGATACTGCGTTTGAAACGTTGGTCATAAAAAGGCGCCATTATATCATAAAACTCCTAGCAGCTCTACAATACATATTACTACTGCAAGATATTTATGCAGTTTGAGATTTTGAAAAAAATTCTCCCACATTGTTTCACAGTTTGGGGCTGGAGTAGTAGTAGTTCTAAAGTAAGAAATGTTCAGCCACAAGGAATAATTTATCTGTCAAAACGTCACAAGCAGAAAGAACCGTTCGTTCCAGACACGCCAAAAATTCGCCAACATAACACACAAAGCATATACCCCTTCATTCTTTCTTTGGATAATACTACAAGACTCCATCCCAATATAATTTAAGGCACCTTAAACGTTTGTGCAATGTTGTTGCAGTCGTAGGAATGGAGTACTACTCGAGAAGCTACAGTCAATGAGCCATTTGTGTGAATTCGCCCACACTCAAGCTGTAAAAGGATGGAATTGTGTTTCAACTGCATGCACCCAATATTTTATGTATTCTCTTGTGTTTTTTCTTTCTGATAATTTGTGGGCTCATAATCAGAAAATGATTTTATGAGCTCTTATACTTTCAGCATGATTATTCATGGCTCATGTTTACATAACTGTGTGACTGCAAATATGCATAAATTTCTGCAACCCCTTACCCTTGGCAGTATAATGTATGCATTCTATACAACGTATTTATCATGTAGGAATGCGTTCATTAGGATACTTCCTGTTCTACAAGGATAAAATATGAACTTGCTGGTGCCGGGTTTATTTTTTCAAGTTTAAAACTACCTACTTCGACAAGTAGCGAAATAAACTTGCAGCAAAAAGGAAAATTATTGTTAAGGAAAGCAACTTCTTTTGTGAAACGCTTTCAACTATATGAAAGCTTGCCTTATACATTGATTTTATTTCCTTTCTCAAGTGAGATTATAACGGTTTTCTATATTGACTACTCCATAAACTATTACCACTTCCAGTTATAGTCCATCGACATAAACTATATATTTTTACAGAAGGCGTTTCTTCAGAACGACACGTCTTTCTTTTCTCTTATCAGAAATTTAAAAAATGCTTGTTTATCGATTAAGTGTCATACATTCAAACGAAATTGCTGTCATCGTCATCTCCATCCGACCATGTTCTCTGCGCGACACCTCCGTCGTTTTGAAGTTTTCCGTTTTCCACTCTATAAGCTTTCATAACTGATGTATCCGCCGTCAGGAAGGAAAAGTGGTTTTGAAGATTTCAACTCAAATCATGTGATATAAAAAGGGAGAGAAATATAGTCAGAGTTATTTTGTGGCTCTGGTATGCTGGTTTTCTAACATGAAGGAAGAAGACGTGAGGTTTTGTTTGAACTTTCGTATAGATTTTCCACGTATTTCCAAGCCTTTTATTCTGGCTCTAGTTAAAAGTTACATTTCGCTGGGGGTTGGTACATAAAATCGAAGACATGGAAAGGGGAGAAAGCTGCTGCGTAATTTACGATAGAATAAAATTCGTTTATTCTTAATTTCGACAAGTACCGACAATAAACTTAAGTGCTCATGATATGACCAGCAATGAAGCGCGGTGGAATGGAAAGCAATCGTAATCTTCTCTCCTCGTCGAAATATATACGGTCGTGGTTGGTAGAAGAAGAACTTAAGCCTCAGTGATAAAACACCTGGCAAATGACCTAAGTTTCACTTGAGAGAATTTCCCCTCAATCTGCACGAAAACAGGAAAGAAAACAACAAGCGATCCGATAGTTTACGTCAATCCGACATCATTTATTTCCTCTCCAGCTGATATTTTACTTTCTAACGAGGACGGGACCAATGAATGCCCGCATTTGTGGTTTCATCCGTCCTATTTGCTTGTTAAGTTTGCAGATAGACAAACCATTCGTGGTTCTTTGTTTATTGGCAGCGCTTCACATCATTTCTCAACCCGCGAGGCTTTGCCAAACTGACAAACAAATATGCCTTCAAATTCGAATAAATGAGTCTTATCATAATTATCTGAATAAAGTTCAATTAAATAGAATATAGTTGTTTGCCATATGTTCATCAAACGATCCGGTGGTGAAACCCAAAATGGGTGTGTTTGCTCTTTATAATAAATCATCGGGAAAACCCACATATAAAAAGGTGGCGAGACGGAGCTACCCCATATGTTTACTAAAGTTGTAAATGAGCGAATTCTAAGAAATCCCAATATATTCTTAAATCTAGAAGGATATAAGCAAAACAACATTTATAATTTGAAGCCCCCTGCGATCATAACAGTCTAAACTATTAAGGTTAACATGAACGTTTATCAAAAAACAATAAATTGTAACTCAAACAAATTTACCAGCAACAAATTTATTTTTGACCACGACGTTGACGCCTGGGATTGATTTCATAGATTCTTTAAGGGGTTGCGCGTGCAATCCTGCCCCGCTTTCGAAAATAAATGTATGTAAAGGTATTGTGTTGCGAATCCGGTCTGGAAAAACGCCTTCTGATTGGCTAATACCCTGCCTGTTCCGAGAAAAGTGGCAAACCGTTCTGTTGCATTAGTAGTTTGACCTGATAAGTATGGGTAGGATGAGAAAGCTGAATGCTA